>JAFBJW010000041.1:2196120-2361156 GCA_016785235.1 Pseudorhombus dupliciocellatus | reverse complement strand
GGGGGGGGGGGGGGGGGCACTGGGCTTCTCCCACTAGGTTTGATTTATTGCCCCGTGCTGGGCTGTAACAGCACTGATCTGCTGCGGAGGCCAGGGGTTAATTGTCCCACACTGGTGTCTATTTCCAATGGAACAGCCAGAGATATGGGACCTGACACATCCGAATGCTGGCACTATATTATTCCCCGCAGCTTTGCTAAATGAGGCCTGCAGACTCCTCCCTATACCGGAGCCCCATCATGCAGAAGAGGGGATCCTGGATCCGAGGCCAGCAGTGAATGTCATCCCCTCGCTGGGACAGATCCAGATCATCCGTCATGACACTCCCCTTGTTCGGGAGGTCCAATGAGTGTGAGGTGTGTCAGTGGCCTGAATAATTACAGAATAATTTAGTGCAGTGTCCAGTGCAAAGTCAAGACACTGCCAAGATTCTGTGACTTGGGTTTAAATGTGTCTCAGTTTGTGCCATGCTCCCGTTACCTGATATAAATAAACCTGTATTTTAAATATATTGCTTTATTCTCTTCAGAACATTTTTCATTTCTAGTGTATATAAAGGTCCTTCATATCACTAGTTTATCTACAGATAAATGATTTCTAGGTATGATACAAAAAGAGGCTTTTGGTTTTCATCCGCATCCAAGAGTGATTTCCCTGTACTAGCCCGGCCTTCAAGCATTTCAAAAAAGGTAAATCTACAGACGGAACATGCTGCGTCACGTCTTGGGAAACAAAGGGATAGACTAGATTAAGCTTTATTTTACAAACAAGCCATGAAGCATTTGTTTCAAGGGCAGAAAACATGCTGAAGCAGAACAGGCAAATCCACCTGCTGTGGTGTCCCTCATAACAGTGGAAAACATACGAGTGAACCAAACAGGCAAGAGGTGATTAAGGGACTCAGGAGAGAGAGATGTTTGTCACTTTGTCCAACACTAATCTCAGTGTGAATTAAAACGTCATCTTGAGAACACGAGCACAGATCACCTTGTAAATAAACTAATCCGTAACCTCTGACTGTTATTAAACAAACAGACAGACATGTGGCTCCATCAGAATATAGATGCAGCCGTCCCAAAATTCATAGTAATAAGTGAAAAATGTTTTTGAGGTTAATGGCACAGTTAAACAAGACCGTCAGACCCCCTCTGCACATACTGGTCGTGGTTTGCGTCACATGTAGCCCTTCACATTAGATTTGGTTAGATTCCCCCCCTCTGTTTACTTGTATAATCCTCTGCCTTGCCATCTAATTAAGTCAGCTATGCCCAGTGAATATTACCAGAGTTTCTGTTTATCCTGTTATTTGCATATGTTCTAAGCTTGTTTGAGGTGCAACTATTCTGACAACTTTCCACTTGAATGAATCCAACAGTGAAGAACAGGAAAAAGATGGAAACAAAGTGGTTGGCCCAGACCCGTAGTGTCACCAACATTGTGGGGTCTTTGATTTTTATTTCAGTCGAGGAGATTATGTCTTCACCCAAATCTGTTTTTGTTTGTTTGTCTGTTGGTTCAATTGTGAGCGGGATTATGCAAAAGAATACTAAACCAATTTCCACCGGTGGGGTGGATTAAATCATTGGTTTCACTTTTCTTACATGGATTTCTTACCAATGAAGAATTTAAGAGTCAGACCAGCTACTTTTTCACTACCAAGAGAAATAGACAATCATGTGTAGGACTGTTCAGCCTTGACAGAGCTATGTGCTCTGCTGAGCGCCATTCCAGTTGAAATTAGAGTATCAATGTGCAAACATACACGTGTTTTCAAAGAGTTCAAAGCCAAATAATGATCTGGCATAAGACAGAGAGCCATTGTTTGATCTAAAACCCTGCAGTTAATCTTTTTACTGGCTGCTTAAAGGCAGCTGTGCCCATATAAATGAAGTCCATTCACCATTTACCATTTCCTAAAAGATTCAGTGCAGCGAGTGAACAGAATAAAACAACAGAAGTACTTGTACAGACTGCAAACTATCTGAGAACCAAATTGCCATATCGCAGTCTCACAGAGGTGGTTCAAAGAGACTTTGAAGGAGGGATTGCATAAGAATATTGACAACGGTTCATTGGGCCTATGAAACCACAACGATATTTCATTTTAAGAGACAGATGCAGAAAATGATGCAAATTATATCAGTCAAAATCTGTATGCAGCATAAATAAGTGGAAAAGGAAAAGTACAAACTGTGAATACACTAATGCATATGATTGCCTTGTCTGTCAACCTTGAGATAGAGTTGCATGGAAAACATGATGTGAGGAACTCCAACCAAACAAAGCATTGATTCCTATTTCATTGCAGACAATGTTTATATTTGATCAGACATGATAGAAATAGATGTAGAAATACCTGAAGTAGTTACATTTTTCTCCGTCTTATGTTTGATCATGATGTGTGAGAGAATAATCTATATTCAAATTACACTTAGGAGGATATGATCATTTTGTCATTTGCCTAAAAATGAGTAAAAAAAAAAAAAAAGAGCACATTCATTCTTGAGTAAATTCTTCTTTGACCTTTAACCAACAAAATCAAACTTCCTAGCCACAATTAATCATTTCACTAGAGGTTCCTGAAATATTGTGCTCCTGGGTTTGGAACAGGACAAGGGACACACAGATGGATGGACAAGAAGACATAATAATCCCTCTAGCCGCTCAGCTGCTGCTGATTTCAGAGGAATTTAAATGTCAGAAATATCTCATCTTTACTCTCAATGAGAAAGTGGATAAGGGTTTCTAAAAATAAATAATTATTGGTTTTACACAATACAAATTCAATCAAATGTTCCCGTTCTTTACAAGAGAAGAGCCTGTGCTTAACATTGTGTAAGAGAAGTTCCCATCCAGTCTCAGAAGAAAATCAAAGATCAGATGAGAGTGCAGGAGCAGTAGTGATGAGCGCACACACAGCTGGGTAATTGTGTGGCCCTGGAAATGAAATCCTCCAGTTGTCATTGTCTGACACTGATCAAAACCGACTGAAAACGCAGCCAATTTACAGACATGGGCTGAAACACTTTCAAAGCCCAGCCTCTCATTTATAACAAAAACAGTAAAAGTGATATGTGGGCTCTGAGACACCATTCCCAACCTTTGCTTTAATGTCAACCTCGAGCCTCTGCCCTTAATTATCTGCCAGTCTACGATGGATAATGAACTCCAGAACCTGTGAAGTCACCTGGGAAATGCGGAGATGATGAGGCATGGATGCTTGTCAGATCGTCGTCAACAAACGGGAAGCAACCCATGCTAAGAAGAAAGCCCCTAACTGAGAGTAAAGAGAGTGAGGTGACTGAGCGGCTGGCTGGTGGGGATCCAGGTGGGAATAGGTGAGTAATACTGGAGGCAGTTAGGAAGAGGTGAGTGCTCCATTTGCATTTCAGCGAGTGTGGCCCGATGCATCAGCAGGAGACAGGTATATTTATTCTCTACAGAGGCTCTCCTCCCCAGCACTCCCCTGGCTGCCTCTGAAAGCCATCCATCCCCACACTTGAATACGCAATGAAATCATCTCTCTGCCTCCCCGGGCATTAATAACTCAACCCTGGTGGCTGGATGGGCCCGGTCACACACACAGGGCCAGCAACCAGATTGAGATAAGAATGAATGGAAGAGGTACGGCACAAGTGCGGAGCTTCAGGGTAGACTATCTTATAAGATCTCAAATGACCTGCACAAAGAGAAAACCTTGGCAACTAAAATTCATCAGCCCTATGGATCCTGTTGCTATCAGATACAATTAGACGTTTAGATAGACAACAACCCAAATCACTGTACCCCCTGGTGGTGGGCTAAAACATGGGTGACAGCTGAGTCCGACTGAGAGGACGGGACTTCCACGCCGCACCATGAGCGCTGCTGTAGGGCGACAGGAAGTTAAGGCCAAGTTCCAACTTTATTTACATGAGTGGCTGTGATTGGTGCATGTAACAAATACCAAAAAGCATTTTCACAGTTAGTCGTCAGAGATGTAATCGACTACTGGCTCAAACTGACCAGCAGGAACACATGCACACACTCAGTGAAAGAGGGGCTCATTTGTAAAGGTTTGGATACGTCACTTCGTCAAATCCGACAGAGCGCACAGTGAAATGTTAGACTGACTCCATGAATCGTTTCATCACACAGAGAATATTCCACAGCAGTCATTTAATGGAAACAGTAGGTTGTGAGTAGCGCGACATTCATTCTGGCGGATTCATTGGGTTCACAGAGGTCAGGCTCATCTGAAAACAGTGAACAGAGACGAAAAGGATGTTTGGCTGCTTTAATCTTAACAAAGTTAGAAACAATAATTTAATCCGCATCGCCCTTCAAAGGCTACACCCGGCTACCTGGAACTTTTAAGGTGAAAGGTGTTTTGTTGAATTTTACTTTCATGAGTTGACATTATGAATCAATCGATACACCTAAATGTCAATATGACAACTTTGACCATTTCATTAGATTTTTTTATTAGATCGCTTGTATGACATACGCTTTTAGATGATTGCATCTTCAACGCAGTGTATGAATTTCAAGCCAAATACGTGACCTGCAAATAATTAATTTCCTATCTGTGAATAAAAGGGCATTGCCTCAGTGTCAGTGAGCAGCGCGTCCTCTATGAGCGCCAGAACCGACACGTTTTTATAACCACGGATCTTAGTCACATTTTTAATTATTAATATACTTCTTTATGATAAGAAGTAAAGTAAAATGTGTAACCTTGTATATATAGTATTAGATTGGCCTCAAATATCCAGGGTTGGTCAACCTAAAATACAGAGCTCTTATTTTAACTTCATCCAACTATGTTAGTCTGATTTGTCATTATTTCTTTTTTCAGTAGCACTCTCACATTACATTCAACGTTTTTTGAAGAAAAACATGCCACCTGTGGAAGTCGACGAGTGTTCTGTCAAAACTTAGTAATTAATCCTATTTGGCTTCAGTTGATAAGAAGAGAAACTTTTCAAAAGTTAAATGATTTTCACCCTAAAGCCTTTTCTAACCCCCCCCCCCCTCCACCTTTGATTATACATCTCATACCACCAACCCTTCAATCAGATCAGGTAGATGATATATTTTTTTTCTAGTTGATTAAGATATCAGGTACAAACGCCTCATAAAGAAACAAGCTGCTTTTCTAATTCTCGTGTCAACCGCTCATCTGACGGAGGTTATGTTACACATCAGCTCACAAAGCTTTTCCCCATTTCATCTTCTGAGGGTGAAAAATAAACATTTCCCACAGCTGCATACACTCTCAATCCTGAGATATCCGTCAGCGGCAATTTACTGTGGAATTAATTTTGCCTTTACTTTAAAAGACCAGAAAAATATTTCACGCTCAATGCTGGGTTGATGATAAAAGTATCTCAGATGTCAGTACAACAGGAGGGAAAAATATTCCTCTTTCAACAGCAGCCTTTTCTGTGCTATTCTGAGGGAAACACAAAAGAAAAACAAGGACGCTAAAACAAAAGCATTCTGACTTGTTGTCTCCTGTTTCTCCTTCACTGAGAGAAGAAAAGAAAGAAAGCATCAATTATTCCACTTCCCATTTCCCGTGGGTACAGGGTAGGAGAAATCTCAGTTTGCACTGCTGATAAGGAGTTTTAATTATAGTTTTTTTTTTTTTCTCAATCCAAATGTAGGTCTATTTTCAGCAGACATCTTTTCTCCAGCAGGTAGAGTCATGCCCATTTCGCGTTTCCCCTCGCCGCCACAGGAATACGCAGGTGGATCACGACAACAGATCTGAATTGAAAAGCTCGTTCAAGGAATCAGTTTAATTAGCAGCAGAAAATCTCTTGTGACGGGTGACTCACATTTAACATCTGTTTCATTTTAGGATGCAGGGAGAGTTTTTAAAGGAGCTCATTTGTAAGTCAAGTGAAAAGCAACAGGAAAAAACCCCAGTGTCTGGATGATATGAAGGAGGTCCTTGACATAATGTCGAAGCATCATGGGTTTGAAACCGGTGAGGGACTGAGCTGCAACATTGTGAGGCTGCTTGTGAAATCTGCAATCACAATAATTCCATTGTTTTATGCAGCATGGTGCTTTAATGGTAATTTAATCAACAGATTATTTTGATTCAATAACTAATGCCAAAGACTCACTGGGCTAAGTTTCTAAATCTCAGGCTTTGCTGAGTTCTTTGGACCCATTCATTCATTTCATTCATTTTAAATAAAATGATTAGTCCATAATTTTCTATTTTCCACTGCTGGTTGTAAAAACATATCATTCAAAAATGTTGCTTTGGTCTCTGGAAACTTTGATGCATGATGGTTTTGTTCCTTTTTTATAGTTCTATTGAAAAAAAAAACAAGCATTTAAGCATCAGTAATGCTTTAATGCTTTTTCAGTGTGTTTATACACTTCTCTAACTCCAACACATCATGTGTCATTTATTGCAAATGTATCCGATGTGATCGCTCAAATTGCAGTCTTTATAATCTGCTTAGTAAAGTAAATTTTGGAGCTTGATGCAAAATAAAACATGATGTCATGCCCCAGTCTTATCTGTAATTTATAAAAAGCAGATAAATATTACACTGAGACCCACCCAACTCATCAAGTAATGGAAGTGTTTAATACATTCCCACCTAATCACAATGATTCATTAATCCCAGCATTATGCATCATTGCATTAGTGCATACTCTAAACTATTGTGTTACAGAAATGGGTGAAAGGTGATTATGACGTGTTGAACAAAACTGCGACTACATCATTCACAAGCACCACTGGGTCTGCGGGAAAAGAAGCTGGAATATGTGTATGAGTGAAATATTATAACCGAGACAATCTTAAGTAAATATTTGATTCATTCACTGTCTTAAACACAACATTTAGAAAATTGCGTCCCAGTTCACCAATGGGTCATTCTCAAGAGGTTTCTTTCAAACCGCACTCAGTGCCAGAGTGTGTCCAGTGAACACCATCGGATGAGATGACTCAAGGGTTCGTATAAAGGTCACGAGCAACGCCAATGCACGACTAATTCTCGTAAACAAATGATCTCCAACACAAACGCAGGCTGCACACTCTTGTTTCTACCCCGACTTGACCTCAGCCACTCGCATGCAACGGGCTGAACTACATTTGACTGTGCATCCAAATCAGACTGCCTGTAGCACGGTGAGACGCTGGGGAAAAAACACACACACACACACACACACACAAAAGACAAAACAAAAAAGGAAAAAACCTTGTGTCTATCAAGTCGGCTAAAGCACATACCCTGTAGCTGCTTCACCCCTCTGCTGCCTGTCAATTCCACGCAAAGGCAGCCAATTGCTGTCTCCCAACCTTGCAGCCTTTTAAATTCAGGTAACCCACATATAGGATCGCATGAAGGGAGGTGAGTGGGAGAGGAGCATTACAGTGAGTACTTCACTTCTCTGTGTCTCTGTTTTCTTCCCCATCTCCCCCAGCCCATTGTTCCCATTGTGCTCGAGACGTAATGCGCTCTTTCTTTCTCTTCTTCTTTCAGCATTTGGCATCAATGGAGACAAAGGGCAGATAATTTTACCCTTTTAAATGGTAAAATGCTATTCTGCCAAGGACGTTTAAAGAACTCTGATGTTTGGCTTCAGCCCAATCTTTTCCAAAAGGCCAGGAGAGTCAAACTGTCACAGGAAAATTTCACATCAAAACAAATCCACACAACCCACCACAAAAACTCCATTTTAATTAAGTCTCCACCTTTAAGTTTTGCATCTGCAGCTCCAAAGCCTTATCAAAGTGACGAACAACATAACCTGCGAAAGGTTTAGTACGGCCTGTTTTAACCCACGGCTAAGCTAGTCTAATGCTAAGTGACGGAGCAGCCACCCGTGTTCATCTCCCACATTAATGAAAGCAAGAAATCTGCATGACAGCAAATGTCACAAACATCAAATGCAGTGTGGTCTGTTGAGTCAAAACATGCAGCTGTTTAATTAGACTGCTTTTGGAAGTTATGCAAAAAGAACATTTATTATTTTGCCCGGTGCAAAGCCATGGGTATATAGTGGATGTGATGCAATTAAAAGCCCACCAAAATAAACCGTGCTGTTGCCTTGAAGATAATTTGATAATTTTTCTGGGTTTACACATTACAAATATGATGCAAGTACACATGTCAACAAAGTACATCAAGTTGGTGGAGTTGTTTTTATCTTTAAGTCATAGAAAAGGAATGGAGCCTGCGTTTGTGTGAGCTGATGTGGAGGAGAAAAAAAGCTCCAGCTCCTGTAAAAATAGACAAGCTGGTGCTCCAGATGGATCCATACACTCAGTGACTATCCTGTGGGGCAACTTCCAAAAAAACAATCAAAAGGACAGCGTCAACAGGCACAGTTCAGTTTCCTCTCGTCCTTCCAGCCCCCACCTGCTGTGCCACCGCCCGGCCGCGCGTCAGTGCCCACCTGATCACCTCCACGAATCAGGGCTACGCGTTGGCGTGCTGTGGACGGGATTCCTGCCGCAGCTGCCACCTGCCCAGTTGGGTGGTGTTTTGCATCAATCTCAGCAAGGCTGGGGCCAAGTGGTCAGTCCAATGTGTCTAAACGGGATGTGTTCATAAATGCACCTCTGAGGGTCTGCATGTGGGCCCCTGTGTCTGTAAGCATTCATTGATATGGGTGATATACGCTGCTGCTCTCTTCTGAGTGACAGTGCAGACAGGCTGTCACTCAAACAAAGATGGGCATGTCAAGAAATGGGAGCAGACATCCGGCAATCAGACACAAGGATGTGCTTTCACACTAAATCTGAGGAGAGATGGATGTGGATAAACTAAATGAACCTAAATCTAAACTGTCCCAACTGTCAGGACACATAAACCCTGAACCCTCCTGTGATTTCTTATTCCTTCCTCCCTTCTTAAGAGGTGAAGCCAGGAAGCCGTTAAACTGACTTTCAAGTCCAAGGGAGATCTGGTTAATGTCACCACTTGCGTATGTGGCTTTTAACCGTTACTGGTTGTGTGTTCGGCCATTGAACCTCATCTGAACAGGTCCTACAGTATTTACCGTGGATTTGAGAAACATCCAGACTGAAAGACGAGACTCTGTTAGTTCAGCCGCTCCTGAGGAATGTGAAAATCAGAGTTCACTTGAGTAATGGCCAGCCAGCAGCTCATTGATACATCAGTCTGTGGTTGGAGTTTTTCCCTCATGATGACTTCCAGACGCACAGCGAGCAGAGCAGTGGCGTTACGTAGAAGCCGGGGCTGATTTTAGGTCAAACGGTGCATTTTCCAACATCGCGCAGAAGCATGTGCCAACTGCCTCCGCCGGTCTCGTGGGGATTAATCAGCGAGATTCTGACACAGCGTCTGCTATTGACATCATGCAAAGAAAGAAGACGAGATTGGGTTCCAGAGCGACAAGATGAGGACAAGACCTGTGTTGCAGCCATGTTGGGCCAAGAGAAACAAAAAAAGCTTGTTTAAAGTGATTCTCCATGGATCAGTCACAGCACTTTGAAGACAGACTCTAGGCTCTCTGGGTGGAAAATACCATTTTAAACACATCTCCATTTCCATTCTGTCCCTGCGGTTTGAAGCCGGGGACATCAGACGTTACCAGACACCGTGAACATCCAATTCACACCTGGAGAAATTGCAAGGAAAATATTTTAAGAGGCTCATCATACAGAAAATCTAGCCACATGCTAATCAAAGCAAATACCACTGGCACTGAGGTGATAATGCCAAAAGAAAAATACGACAAAAGAAAATTGGAAGCAATCTTTGCTATTTGTCAAGGCTCCAAATTAAAGAGGTATAGTGAGAGCAAGACAGTGAAATATTGTGTGACACTGTCTATTGGAACTTAGCCAGCCAAGAGGGGGACATTGTTTGAGTTGAGAGGACCTGGGGGAAACAGAGAGAGAGGAAGCTGCCAAGACTCGCTGTTAGAAAGCTAATTAAACTGTTGGCCCATTGTGAGGGAGACGTGGGCTGAGGATGGGCTTGAGATCGCTGCGGGAAGCACCGCTGCAGCTTCAGAGCAGTCCCACACACCGAGGCAAATTTTGCACTGAGTCATACAAAAAGGCCTGTGATGGTCTTTCAATCATAACCCTCCGTCTCTGCGCTGATCACCGGCCCTCTCCGCCTGAGCCTTCACCGTGAAAAGGCAATTCGAGGAATCCCACTGAAGCTTCAATCACTGTCCCTGTGTGAGCCGTGATGAGTTCCTCATGTGTGCCCAAGTTAAAAAAGAAAACACAATGCACCAGCACACATTAAATTGTGCACGAAATCGGTGGTCGTGCTTACAGTGCACTGCCTGTGTTTGTTTTTACGCTCCGGTTTATTGGTCTATGAAAGTGGGAGCGTCTACCGCCAAGCCTGAGCAGCGGCAGCAGCTGTCCTGCTTTAAAGAAGTGACACAGGAGGCTGAGGATTAAATGATTTGATGACTTGAGGTATATGTGTTAACCACATGTGCTTCCAACTTTCTACCTTTGTCTAACCCGTCTGGCTTTTTTTTTTGTTTTTGCTTTGGTCCATCTACTTTCAAATCCTCTGATAAATAGATTCGTCTGCTGAAGAAGATTTATGAGATCCAGGAAAAGTTCTAAGAAATGTGCAGATTAAGGACATTCTGCTGGCAGATGCACAGCAGCGTCACTAGAGGATGATGAGCCAGAGCTTCGTTTGTTATATGGCGGCTGATCAGAAGAAACAGGGATGTGAGGAGTGGTGTGGATTCTGACTGCGCATCTAATTATTTTTCAGCTTGATATATGCTGCATACGAAACAATGGCAATAATTTAAATCCCTTAAATGTCGTCATCAAACCCTTATGACAAAGACATTTATTTGAGGATTGATATTTTACTGTTTTTCTATAAAAAATAAACACATACCAAAACTATGGAACTTGTACGAATAAAAAACATCTTTTCTGCATTGATGTTCTGTAAACTGAAAAGTGGAACTCTCTATGGGAAAAGCTCATGTTCTGCAAACCTGTAAATTGTTCAGTATCTAATGATTTGCTGTAAACTTTATGTATACAAGCTCCATGACATGATTTTCCATGCCTGTGGCAAACTCTCTGGTCAGTTGTGTTAATGCAGGATGTAACCCTGAACAATAACCAAGGCAACATGAGAGCTGCAGAGCCTTCAGATATATCTGCCCCTGCTGCGCCTCACTTCTGATTCTGCCCCAGTTGGTCAGTCTTGCTGATGGAAGACCCCACAGGCGAATTCCATCTCCTCTCTCCACACACTCACACACAGCCACATTGGTGGGACCCATGCAGAGCGAGCCAGAGGTTGTGCAGCCACAGATGGCTGTGAGCTCACCCTCACGGAGAGATTGGGAGGGTTACATCTGCAGAATAATTTGCCTTCTACTCTGAGACAAGACTCGATGTTTTATCACTGCTTGACTCAACTGATGTTTCCACTTACACGCAATGATAAAGCTCCAGTCTAATCTATGCATGAAAGACACATCTTTATTTCAGCTTTTCTTACCAATTTATGTGTATGAATCTATTTTTTATTTTACATCTTAAATCCATCTAAGACGACCTAGTTCTCCAAGTACTCGAAATTCCCCTTTGAGTGTCGACAACCATCTACATCAAACACCAAATGAAATGCCCAAAATCAAATATGTAGCATATCTTACCATCCAAATCAAAGAAATAGCACTGGTATGCTATTTATCTTCAAAAGCAGATCATTTCAAATTATACTTGTTTTACATCTGATGCATTTTCTTACAAATCATGCAATATAGAATATAAAAAAGCTTCATTTTGTTCATCCATTCAGAGACTTTGTGCTTTTGCACAACATCAGTCACTGAGTAAAATATATTAGTTTGTTCTGAAAATGTTTCCAAAAGCCCACAGCGGGCTTTTTTTTAAAAGAGGAAAAATGAAAAAGAACTATCGTTGTCAAGTGCCATGAAGGCAACTCTGCTGCAGTGACACTGTGTGAAAAGTTTTATGCCTTTATAAACCAATGTGATTAAGTAAAAGGTCATAAAGATGAACCAATCCTTTTATCACGTGTCTACACGCAGCTTTATAAATACTGCGCTTTTGTGTCGGAATCGCTTCCATGAAGGGACAAACTCTAAACGTCTGCAAACGGGAAATGAATTGTGGCCAGCGAGGAGAGACTGCTTCTCTTTAATCCTCCATAGGGTGTCTACATTTCTAATTTGCATCTGAGAACAGTCAGAAATTGTGTGCATAACTCTGCATAATCAGACCCACGGTGTGAGAGATGAGAAGAGTTTAAGAGCATTTTTCAAGCATAACAACACACGGACAGCTTCTGAGGGGCCATTCCCCAACCAATCTTCACATTGGGACTTTTACAGCCTCATTACACAGCCAAAATAAAATGAGTTAAGGACCTTAATCAGGGATCAAGTAGTTTTAGGCCTCTCACTGAGAAGATTAAAGGTGGGAATACCGAGGGGGCACCTGGCAGCCGAGTGGATTGGAGGGGCTGAGCACGTTAATGTGAGCTGCTTTCTTCTACGTCCTCCTTCCACTGTGCCGTTGTCGTCCATGTAGATGGAGAGTCCCTGCTGACACGCTTCACATTTTCTCAGCGTGCGTCTGTCTAGCTTATGGTCAGGAAGACATTCATTTGTTCCCTGATTATAAAATCCAATTACGTCGAAAATTGGACCGCCATTGTTACGTCTGTTATGTCGATGGAATCGGCGGCTTTTATAAATGCAGAGATTTTTTTCGGAATGTTTGTGTTAATTGTTTACGTCCTGTGTCTTGTGTCCCGCTGTTACAAATGATTCAAGACGTAATTAGGCTCAATAACAACACATCCAATACATATTGTTCATTACAAATTGAACACAAAAAAGAAAAATTTATAAATGTCTGACCAGACACCAGATGAGGATCTTCACATCCTACCAATCAGAATGAGAGTGAAAGTAAAAAAGTAAAATTATTTTCTGAGGAGTTTCTCTCAAGGTTAATTGCTCCAGGATTGATGGGAGCACGCCTTAACATCACACCTTGCTTTAACAAATATACAGGCTCCACAGTGACTCCACAAACAAACCCTGGCCCAACAGCTGAAGCTTAAAAGGGCTTAAGAGCGTATCACTAAAAATACCTTTAGTGTGGGGTATGCAGGAAAGCGAGTCTAACAAGCTTTTTTGAGGAGACAACTGCTCGCGTTGAGGAGAACCGCCACCAATTGGATCTCGCCAGCTGCCACGAGCCTCCATCTTATTGACGCTGCAGACAGGAGGGACGCCGTGAGAAGCGATAGAATCCCAACGTTATGTCTAGGGACTGAGATGTTTCCATCATGATGTTCTTTGACAACATAATTATGCATTGTATCTCCCTTCGCACGGGTCGCCAAGCCACATCAGCTCCAGCATCCCAGCAGCACTGGGGCCGAGGGAGGGAGCGGAGCGGAGGGGCGGAGGGTGGGGGAGATGAAACTTAGAGCCTGAAGCTAAGCACATGCAACACGAAGGCAGCGGATTGGAGACCAGGCGCAGAGGGGGACGAATAGGCATGTCGGAGGAGCGCCAGCGGTCCTTCACTTCGCATCAACGTCAGATTAAGGGCACTACCGAGAAGAGATGGGAGCCGAGGCACCGTGGGGCAAGGGTGGCAAAAGAGTGGAGTGCACAGAGAGGAGAGCGTTAATCCTGAAGCCAGCGCTGCCACTGCACGTGACTGAAATGCCATTTAAAGTGAGTCGAAACTATGGAAGATGATTGAGAGTCATCTGCCCCCACAGATTCAAATCGGGCCTCTGCTGAAAACCCACTCTAATTAAGTGACGTGACGTTTCAAAAGAGAAAATGATGGTGAGTTTAAGCAGAAGTCATCAGGCAGCACTCAGATTCACATGCTTCAAACATACACTCACTGGGCACTTATTCGGAACATCGTCCAATTATCCAATCAGACAGTCCTGTGGAAGCGGCGCATGAAATCATGCTGACACAGGTCAGGGGCTTGAGTTAATGATCACGTCAAACGTTAACACGAGGAAAATATTCGAATTAGGTATCACTGACCACAGCATGATCGTTGCTGTCAGACAGGGGTTTACTCAGAACTGTAGCAGTTCTCTCACTGTCAATGAGAGAGGTCAGAGGAGAACAGCCAGACCGGCTCAAACTGACAGAAAGGCTCCATAAACTCAGATAACCACTCTTTTTAACAACTGTGCTGAGCAGAAAAGTATTTCTGAAAGCAAACATGTCAAACCATAAAGTGGATGGTCTGCAACAGCGGACGACCACGTCAGGTTCCACTCCTGTCTGCCAAGAAACAGAAATCTGAAGCTGCACTGGACACAGACTCTAGACAGCTGAAGACTGGGGGAAAAATGCAGCCTAATGAATATGTATTTGGGCCGAGGCTGCAGATGGTAGATTCAGAATTCGGCAACAGCATGAGGGACGCCATGGAACCAACCTGCCTTGTGTCAGCAGTCCAGTCGAGTGTTAATGGTTTGGGAAATGTTTTGCTGGCACATGTGGTTCCTTATATCAATCAATTATGACTTCAATCCCACAAACTATCTGATTTCTGTTTTCTGAGTCCATTGCATTACGGAATTAAAAGTTTCAATGTGACAGGAACCTTGGCCTCCTTATATCCATGTCTTTTTTTTAGATTTGTCAAGACAAAACTTTTGAGAAAGATTATCCCACAAAACTCGTGAAATGGGAAAATGGAACACATGTTCAAGATTGGAGGGTGTCAAGTCTAAGAGGGTAAGGAACTATCATAATCGTGCCACTCTGACTAAAGTGCATCGTTCAGATGTGTGAATTTGGAGGAGACTCACAGACTCTACAAAGATCAAAACCACATCAGACTTGAAAAACTGTCCATTTAATGCTTCATCCTTCTCCAATGGGACAGTTGGGTCCCACTGCACAAATGCCAGTGAATTATCCCCATGATCCACTTGGCTCCTTCTCCGAGGTCATTGTTGAGCAAGTGCATAGGTGCCTCATCAGTCCCGCTGCAGCCAATAGGGGATGCTAGGTAGAAGCAGTGGGGGGTTCAAAAGTGGCTCCCTAAATCTCTGCCTCCATTAATCACACTTTGCACGCCCATGGCCCACCAAGGAGTGTGACAGTGACAGCACCCAGAATGATTAATACTTAATGCAGCGTTTAAGAGAATGATTTATGCCATCTGTTAGTGGATGACATGAGGCAGAAGTTGGCTTCACCACTCGCACACACTTGTCAGCAAGGATTACGAGAACGATTCATAACTTTGTCTCCGTAGCAGCAGGTCACCTCCAGAATTAGGCTGATTTTAGAACATGAACTCAAGGGGGTGAATTGGGTGTGAGGGGAGGACGTGCGGGGTGAACGTACGTCACCTCAACTTTCATTTTAATTAATTAATTAATTGGAGGTGGCCTGGACTGGCTCACATGTTCATCGGGTTTTAAGAACTGACGTGATGGTCTGCTGGTGGGTCAATTTAAACAAAAAAAAACATTCATCCATTTCCTGCCACGGATTATATAAAAGCCAGTGAGCAAGAGAGACTCGGGTCACCTACTACTGGAGCTGATTTGTACTTAACAAAAGGGAATAAGAGCTTGCATAACTAGGATGGAGCCACTAAATTCCCCAAAAGTCCCAGGGGGATTTAATTTTACAAAACTACCAAAAACATTGGGCTGGGTATCACAGTACTAAACATACCTGACTGGTTTAGTACTCACTGCAGTATATTTCAGCCTGTGAATCTGAAACCATCTGAAATGTATAAAGCCCATATATATGAAAGACCATGAATACACTATAAAATACAGCACAACAACTTTATTTTCATAAAAACAGGGTTTAGTTTTTGATGGTTATTGGTCATTAAAAGACAAAGAGTAATTTACGCAGGTGATAAACAACAAGTATCATGCAATCTCAAGGTTTGCTCACGAACGAAAGCGTTATCTCTGCCTGCTTCCACCACACTCCCTTCCTCTCTATTCCCTGTGTAATATTTACATATTCAAACAAACTGTCAAAGCCCCAAAACAAACAATTTGTTATCCACCAGAGTTTGCATGGTTAAAAATACTCTGCATCTAATCTGCATAAAAAGTATCTGTCTTCGGTGAGAGATTACTGGCTTTTTTCTCCTCTCCTCCTCTTGCTGGCTGTTCTTCACAGAGCCATCAGATGACAAGGTCGACACAAGGGTAATCAGCTCGGTCACTGCTTTGAATCTCGTTTTCTTTTTTTCCTCTAAAAGGTTAAATTCCTGTTTCCTGCTTCACGTTCCTGCTGAGTTAATAGACACAAATCAGCCCCACGCTCCAGCAGTACGCTGCTCGCCCATACAGAGCCTGTCCAAACCTACACGTCACATTAATGTTAAACTTTCATAATCACGATCAAAAACATTAATGTATTCAAATGCGGATGGAGATGTGTCCCCGGGTATTACTATTCTTAACCCTGCCAGACCCCTTCAGGGAATGGAGAGGGGATGTTCTGTCAGTCACGGGCAAGGACCAGCCTGCCTATCTGCAGAGCGCTTCGGCTGCGACGGCGTCCAAGAGCATGGCAGCAACAAACGTGGAGGACGGATGTTCGAATAACAATGCACAAGACAATCCAACATCGAGGGGAGAGATCCAAAGTTCACCTTCTTAGCATATTTATCATGCAGCGCTGTTGCTTTTACCACACGCCAACACATCACAGCTTTTTTAGAAGGCATGAACAAAATGAAAACTGAGGGGTTTAATAAGCCAAAAACACCACGATTTATTGGATCGAGATACTTGATCCAATTAGAGGGTTTCCCAAAAAAAATAGTCGAAAGCATTTCCCTGTGCAACTCAGGATGTGCCTGAAATTGAATGCATTACAACTATTTATAAGTGCAAAACAGTTTATATTCCCTTGACCTATTTAACTTTGCTTTCAGTTGCACCTTTGCTCTTGCCGGTGCGGGTGCTTCCTGCTACACTGAGATTTATAATAGAGAAAAATCACACCGCAGGAACGAACAGCAGGAACCATTTTACACAAGCGGAGAAATGTCAAACAACAGTCGTCTCAGATGTCTCATTTTTTCCGATCACAGGCAACGGTAATGTCTCATTAGTGTCCAATCACATGCTAAAGTTGTTTTTGCGAGCTGCAGCAGCAGACTGAGACATCATCAAGGTGTGTGTGTGTGTGTGTGTGTGTGTGCAGACAGAGCTGTAAAGCAGCAACTCCACTTTGGGCACATTATGCGACATGTCTTCTTATATGAGCTATAACAATATGTCGCAGTGTTGCAGCCATCTGAGGCGAGCTCACACATAAACACACAAATGATTGATTGATTGATACAGTGGAAACTTAAAGAGCAGGCTGCCATTTCAATCAGGGACAAACTCTGTGAACATAAATAACGGTCCCCATCTCGCCAGCAGTGGTTTGGGCCCTGCCCTGCAAACACAGCCACTTGGCAGTCGTGATACACACTGGAACGTCTCACAAATGTAAATTCATGTACTCCACATTTGACACTTTCCACTCTTATGCCGCCGCCCTCTCCTTCCTATCCATTATCGGAGATAATCAGCATTATTTTACCGGCGCAGTCGGACGCCGAGGAAGACTTGCGGAGCGGGGACTGAAACCCTTTCTGGTACGCACCCCTCTCCACAGATGGCCAGCCTCGTAATCGGATGGCACCTATGGACAAAAACTATTCACTGCAGCCACTCACCTGAGACCCGAGCTCATCTCAGTCGAGCAGTAATAACTTCATAAACGGCACGTCTAAGAGGGAGCTCTGTCTCTCTCTCTCTCTCCAGCAGCAATTAGAGCTGAAGGACTTGTCTGTTTTTTTCCTCGTCTGTAATTTCAGGGAAAGATATCAAAATTACAAAGCCCTGGAGAAATTACTGCAGAACTTACCAGCAATTTAGACATGCTTTTGAGGACGAGGGAGGAAAAAAATAAAACGTTTACACATTTACTGCATTGTATGTGATGTTTGTGCCCATATTAAAGTTGTTTTTCTGTTCTATTTTCAATGCGAGGCAATTATGCTCTGCATCATGAGAGCAATATCTCACCATTTAAGAAGATAACAGTCTGCCAATTTGGCCACTAATGGACCCATAAGTTCTGAAAACAAATCCAAAGAAATTTACTTCCAAACTGTTTCACTGACTTTGGATGCTTATTCTTTATATATATATATAGTCTGACAGGATTTTTACCAGTTCTGTGGAAGAGAATGAATCAGAGCTGGATTTGGCAGCCCTGAATCCACTAAAGAAAAATACATAAAAGCACGAGTTGCGCCGGGAAAAAAAAAAGACAGAGTAAGAATAATAAACACACTGGAAGCTTAGTGCTGTGTATTTACAAGCTTATTTTTGCTGTAAGAGGCTTTAACACATCTCACACATCCAGTGAGCGTCAGAGAGAGGAATCCGAGACTGGACGACAAACTTGAGTCAAGGACAGGCGGCAGAATGATTCATACGTAGGAGTGACACAGCTACCTCCTGCTAATGAGACCTGAGCAAAAATAATGAATGGGCAGCCGTTTTGAAACAATTATTTGCACACTAAATCAAGCCACCAGAGTCAAACGGGGGTCCAGATTCTCTCTAAACGCTGGAATCTTTTATGCATCACCATTTGCATATTTCCCTGGTTACCATAAAACTGATTCACAGTTTGCATTGAGTCTGTTATCACTTTATTGCCTCAAACTGGGTCATCATATCTCCAGGCACAATTACAGCCAAAACCTCAGCAAGACAAATTTGCTGTCAGTCTCTGTGCCACTTTTATGTATAAACAGAGAGCTGTCAGCCGAGCGGGCGGGGATTAAACTAAAAAAAACAGGGAGCGGGAGGAGAGGAAGTGTTGTGGATCATGCAGCAGGCCTAACAGGTCGATGGGAGACAAATATGTCTAATGAGCCAATGATGAACCCAGAGTGTTCCCTCTTGTGGGGGCCAGCGCGGCGTCTTACAAATGTGTTATTGACTCAATGCAAGAAGCCAGTCGTAGAAATACACTCTGTCTCAGAGGGAGGAGGGGACATGAGAGGCCGCTGCAGCCAGTTACAATATTGATCATGAAATCATGTCCATACCATGGAGCAAGCGATGAGCCGGACAGAACGGACGCACAACAGCGTGACAGCATTGGAAGTGTGGAAAGAATAAACGGGCTTGTTGTACAGATTTGTTTTAGATGAATTCCACAGGCTGGGGTGGTGGTTAGCACTGTCACCTCACAGCAAGAGGCTTCCAAATTCGAATCCCGGTTGGTCTTTATCTTAGTACTTTCTACCACAATGGTTTGTTTAATTGGAGTCTCCAAGCTGACCGTGGTTGTCTCTATATGTTGGCAAACCTGTCCAAAGTGTACCACTCTTCAAACCCCATCAGTTCCCCCTGGATGATGGAGGGATGAAGAACAGGCTGCTTATTATGAATATTCATTAGTGATCCTGTTTCGTAAATTTCAATACATGCATGCAAGCCCCCTGAATGAAGGGCATGCAGAGAGGGCCAGAGTTATGCAGAGTTCGCCTGCCGGGATGATAAAAACTCAATTCATCTTTTCACTAGCCAGCGGGCATAGTCAGTCCGACTATGACAGACGGGTCCCGTAGTTAATGCGTGCACGTCTGTGGTGTCTTTATTTGTGTTTGTTGTAGGACAGAGAATTCCACACCGAAGCTACGGCACAAAACACTACACTCGAGATCTTTTAAGCTATTATTATCAAGTAAAAAAAACAATTTGTTCATTATGAAAAAGCGGCAGGACAAATTAGACAAGGCCGCCACACTCTATGTAATTAATGGGAGAAACACTGCGTAAATGAATTACAGATAATGAAGACAAAATGGTAAAACTGGTGCACGATAGATTATTAATGCGCTGGCTTCGAATGGAATTGTTAAGTGCGCGATGGGCTGTACAGGGGCTTCCTACAGGGTTCTCATGAACCACTAACAATAAGTCAGGACCACATTAAAGCCATTTCATCTGCAGTTGTTCATCAAAGTGATTCAGTAATGGTAACTACCACGATGCAGTTGCATGCTGTGCATTATGCATATGACTTATGGAGCTATGAGGGTGAATTATGGTCGCATGCTGCATAGAGTCGAGTGAGTCAGAGCTTCGTGTGTTTGTGTGTGTTTGTGTAGCTATACATAATGTTGTGTAGGTCAAATAAGACAGGAGAACTACAGCTTGTCATTCATCTCCATCAAAAAATAAGAACAAATGCTTCTAGATACTTTGGTTAAACATTAAATCAGGTATTGAAGTCTCTCCACTGAAATAAATAAATACCTGCTGTGTCTGCATACACCAGATAATAAGATTAATTTACAGTGCTGCTCTGAAAACACTCTTGGCCCTGTGTGTTAATTATACATTTTATTACTTGGTTAAAGACTGGCAACTGGCACAGAGCCCATTTAGCTTATAGGCTAATAAATGCTAAAGCTACCAACAGGGTTAGAAATGTTTCTTTCTCCATCTCAGAATTACAGGGGAAAAACTCTCATGGGAGCAATTATTTTTTTTCTGTAATAACAGAACTTCAACAGCCCTTCAGGGTGCTCTCTTCATCTTCAAGCATCGTGGCAACTGTCAAGAAAGGAAGATGTCCCATGATGATGTTTTGTTTAGGGGGTGGTGTAAAGAATAAGCAAGTAGTTTGCAGGAAAGCATTTAAAAAGGTCATCATCAGCATCACCAAAGCTGGAACCAACAGCTTGTCTGGATGAGTTATCAGGCAAAATACTAAAGTTAAAGCTTTGTATCTCTTAATGTTCAGCCTGGTTCAAACAAAACTTTTCAAATGATATTTTTTCAGGCTTCAGTCAGAGCTTCCGTTTCCTTTTCAAATGTGTCACAGAAGTTACAAAAAAAACAAGTTTACACACTCACACACGTATACCACAGCATAAATTACACCAGCAACATGTGATTCAAGACCTGTGAAAACCAATATGACACCATGACACACACTGGTTTTGTACAGAGTGGGTGTTCTGTGGAGTGTGTGTGTGTCGCTGCAGCAGTGGAGCATTGTGTTATAGTCCAGTTAGGATCCCTACCATGGCCATCCACACATTAGTTTGCACGGATGTCTGTAAATGTGTCCATTCATTATGCTTGGGAAGCATGAAGAGCCCTTTGAAAAATCCAGCACACTGCACATCATTATGGAAATGAGTGTATATATTTGAATGTATGGTATATTAAAGATGAAAGTACAGGCTGGAATTGCCTCTTTCAATATCTCCCTGTTGTTTTCTATTCACACGCATGTATGCATTATATCTTGATCTGTGTTCTCATCTCTGTGTGTTGCATACAGAGCACATGCATGCAGGAGAGATATGATCATCAGTGCAGTGTGGGTTGTGTGTCAGTGAGGTGGGATGGGTGATGAATGTCCCAGTCGGTGCTGACGGAGCAGGTCCTGGAGAGCTATAC
The DNA here is from genome assembly GCA_016785235.1 of Pseudorhombus dupliciocellatus. Taxonomy (NCBI): domain Eukaryota; kingdom Metazoa; phylum Chordata; class Actinopteri; order Pleuronectiformes; family Paralichthyidae; genus Pseudorhombus; species Pseudorhombus dupliciocellatus. Next base: position 2,339,680 of record JAFBJW010000041.1, on the reverse strand, counting down.
TGTCCCAGGGGTGGGAGGCTAATCACAGAGCTTTCTCTGGAGCCCCTCTGCCTCCGAATGACAAACAACTATAAGCCCCACTCCAAAGAAAACACACACACACACACACACACACACAATGACATTGATTTCATTTACACTGTCCAAAATGTTAATGATGTAGCTGAATCACATCATGTCTGTCTGTAGAGCACCTCAACACACACAAAGGGGACAAAAACAGTCATAAAACAATAAAATCTGGTCTCTGATCATTAAGTGTTATCACAACACATCTTTTAAAATTGGAAATCAATTCATGTCGGGACTCAAAAGCATTTCAGCTATTTTAAGAAAATGTATTGAGCGTTTCCAGCTTTTAATTTACCTTGAATTTAATCACCCTCGACCATCAGAGGAATGAACGTATGTGGAGGCTTGGTTTAGTCCTTTGTGAAGCATTTTGAGCGTTTCCACACTTATCCTCCTGACAATATTTGCATTTGTGATCAGAGCTGATACTGTGTGTAGACACCGTTGTGTTTAACAAAACATTAATTATGTAGACTCAACAAAAAGCAAAGCTGGTTCCCCTGGCCTCTTTTTTTCCCCTCCCTCTATCTCCCTCTTTTTCATTCCCTTTCTCTACATCCATCCCTCCATCCTGCAAATCACAGACGCACACAAAGTGCAGCGAAGCAAAATGCATCTGGCTACACAGCCCGTCAATCTCACGCTGCTGTGTGGCCTCGCTGCGGGCCGACCACAGCTCTGCCCAGTCCTGCTGCTGGTGTAAGTTTGAGGTTGCACGCAGGGCGGCAGAGGATCTCACAGAGCTGGAGCTGGAAGTGTGCAAGGAGAGGGTGAGACAGCGGGGAACAGAAAGGGGAAGGTGAAGAAAAAGACGACGGGGGCATTAAAAGAGGGAGAGAGAGGGCAAGGTTGAGAGTCAGGGAGTCAGGGAAACTGTGGGAGAGGTGGAACTAACCCACGGAGGGATAGGAGATAAGCTTGCGCCCACCTCTTCAGCTCCAGCTGTGCTAAACACTCGCATATGAAAAGCTCTGGTTGCGGCCATTTCTGTGAGACTCCTGAAAACCCGTCTGAAGCGTGGCGTGGCGTTTCCCAAGAAAAAAAATAAACAACCCCTCGCGCTCTCTGCCGTGGGCGCTGAATACATGCAAAGTTCTCACCCGCTGCCAAGAACATGCCGTAGCACATCTGAAATAATGTAAAGCAAAGGAGGCGGCCGTGTAAAGGCCCCCTGAGAACATGTAGCCTCTGGGTTTATGGAAGGTTGAGTGGTGTCAGATGAATGGATCGGCTCGAGACGTGAATGGAGCACCGTGTGAAAAGAACGTGTGACAAAAGGAGCAGAGGCCTGACGAGTCATAACAGCATTACCACCTCCTCTATCCCCACCCCCTGCTCTCCTCTTCCTCCTCCAGGTAAGAATCACTTCTGCTGAGCATGCAGGAGCCAGAGAAGAATTAAAATAAGCTAAGAGACAGAATGATGACTGCAAAGTGCGACTGGAAAATCACTAATCCTGCTCCCTCAGGCACCAACTGGGGCACAATGTATGGCTGCAACATCATTGCTGAAAAAACCCCAGAGAGGAATCAAAGAGTATTTAGATATTTAGATCAATCAGTAAAGAGTAAATTCATTTTAGTGCAAAAACTAAAAAGAGGATTTAGTGCTTTTACTTCTCCAGTGTTAACTTATATATTTATAACATGTTCAACTGTCCCTGCAATCTTGATCAGGATGCATGAAGCTGACATTTCATTTCTTTTCATTTTAAGAAATTCTACTGACCAAATAATCAGAGGAAATTATCCATTTTGGGATAATCCAGGCAAATAAATCCTTGGCCTCATTTTGTGACGATAACCCCATAGGGAGCAGGTGCTTTTGTATGAATTGTTGTAAGATGAGATGGCACCAGCTGTAAATTGGTGACATGACACTTGATTTCTACGGGTAAATGTTATAAAAGAATAAATCAAATAATTACTGTGATTGGGTATTTTATGTGTATTATTATTATTAACAAGAGCACGGAGAGAGGGCAGTGTTTCTCCACGCAGGCAGCCGATCCCCGGGTCAGCACAGAAAACTGGGCCTGCTATGGGAGGCTCTCCACCTTGCACGCCGCTCGAGACCAAAACAAAGCACTGAGCATAGTGGTCGCAGAGATAATAACATATCATGGTTTGTAATTTGCTTTCATGTTGATATAACCACTAATGATCTACCCCAGTGACGGCCTGTCTAGGTTTGCAGGTGCCTGGTGGCTCTACTTTAAACCCATGCCACACACGGAGCCACGATAATAGAGATGACTGGAGGAATCCAGGCTGTAATTTCCCTCAAATTATAATCTGCAGTTGTAAACATACATGTGTCCATGCGCACATTCACCCTGCAGCTTTGAAACTGTCACTGCGCGTCACAGATAACCAGAGGGAATATAAATCATTTCGAGGACAACTTCATTTTCACGAGGGTCCCATTTTGTCTCTTTAAAAGCGAGAGGTTGTGCTCGGCTCACTTTCCCTTTCATCAAAGCAGCAGCTCGGCAGAATCCCTCTGAATCTGGCCTGTCAGCTTGAGACTGACAACAGCAGGGCGGCGTGTTGGCAGGACATGTGAGATGGGGCATTTTCTTCCCTCCTCATTCCCTCCTCTCATCTCCATGCATCTGCACTGCACCAGCCTCAGCTGACAACCTCAGCCCCTACACATGCCCCTCAAGCACACTTCTTCACCTTGACCAGGATACAGGAAGAGGGAGTTTACAAGTGTGTGTGTGTGTGAGAGAGTGTGAGTGAGTGTGCATCTGCGTATGTTCATAGGTCAGAAATAATAGCCTCGCTGGGAGTCTGACAGAGGGCTTAGGAATACGTTTTAGTCTGCAGTGGCACTACAATCTTGCTTATGAATGAATGAAAGTATGAATGAATGTATTTGTGTGTGTGTGTGTGTGTGTGTGTGTGTGTGTGTGTGTGTGTGTTGTAACTTGCTCAGGATATTACCCATGTGTTGGAGACCTAAACCTTAAACAAAGAAGCATGGGGACTTAGCTTTTGATTAAGGTTAGGGTTAGAAGGGTAGGATATAAGTGAATATAAGTTATTGTTAAGGGACGTCGAGCAGAGTAGAGTACAGGAATTGTTCTCTTTTAACAGGTGAGTGCAGACACCAATCTTTTACAATATATTAGAGGAGAGGCAGGACTATTCATGGAAGTGGCCTTGACAGCAGCTCGCTGAAAAGTGTTAAATCTAACGCACACGGTTTCTAGTGGAAAGCTTAGACAGTTTAATCTAACAGGCCAGAGGAAACAAAATCCCTCTATTTTCTGGTCAATAAAGTCTGAGAAGGAAAGTGAACAAAAGGAGTGAACCTGGCCAAAATGGCCATGAAGATATGGCGCCAGATTGTTTGAACAAACTGCTTCCATGTGAATAACAGCAACACTTCTTGTTTAGGTTAATTGTCCGAGGAGGACAGGGGGGCACAGAGAGAACTAAAAGTATCGGTGAGCCCTTGCCAACGCCATCGGCGAATGTGGAGAGCGAAGTCAAGAGGTGCTGTGGACCAATTCAGGTTAAAAGAGGTTAATGTTGTTTGCCCTTGGAAAAATGGAAGGGCCAGTGTGTGACTATGCATGAGTGCGAATGTTTGTGCACATTATCTGAAAAAGATACAGTCTCAGTGGGAAAATCAGTACCACTTTGAGGACTGAGAATAAAACAAAGAGTATGGGGAGCGATAGAACAAAGGTAATGTTGGTGTGTGTGTGTGTGCATTTAAGCAAAAGTGTGACTTCCATCAACCAAATTATAGAAGGAGTTTATATGCAGCTACATGCTCATTATCCTGAGATGAGTCACTTTGCAAATTACAGAGCAGCCAAATATCCCAGGTGTATTCACTTGACCCTCCTTCTCTCCCTCCCTTCATCGCACGCACCCACACAAACATGCACACACCACGACCAAACAGAGAAGATACACAGATTTCAGTTGGAGGTGTGAGCTGCGTCCTCTGCACCGCTGTCGCCATCAAGACTTGGTTAGTATAATCAAGTTAATCTGTACAGCGGGAACTGGCTAATGAAGTTAGCTTCTCCCTTCGCCCCAGGCTCGGAAATTATGTCTCTGTCAGGGGCCTTTTAACCTCCGCATTCGCACATGTTTCCCCGCCACAGCCTCCAGAAACGCACACCTTCGCACAACAGCTTAATGAGTGCCTGGGGAGGCAGGCAGACGCACACCCTCAAAGACAGGTCTGCTTTGAGCTCGGCCTGCCTCGAATACTGAACCCCTTCCCAGATACACTGAGCGCACTGCAGATCCCCGTGAAGCCCTGAGGCTGAGAGGACAAGGACAAAGACGGAGCAGGAACACGGGGAGCGGTAATACAGGCGGGCGGGGGGGAGCGAGGGAGGGAGGGAGGGAGGGAGGATGAGAAATTAAGAAACAGAAAAGCTCCTTGACATGGATGGAAGTCAGGTCTTGCAAAGATGCAGGGACTTTGTGTTCAGTTCATGATAAGATCCACAATGTCCAGCTCATCATGGGCAAATGTTTGAAACTGTGGATAAAGGATAAAAATGATGAACAGCTAATGTCAGACATTACATAAAAGAGTGAGCGGAGTTTTGAAAAAAGATCAGGGTTGCTGAAATTGGATAAATTGGATAAACTCCGGGGTCCATCAAAGTATTTTCAATTTGTGAGTATCACTGGATGTGGAATTTAATGAACGATAAAAGAGAAGGATACAATGCACCGCAATGAAAAGGATGCTTTGAAAAAAGAGCAGCAGCAACAACTATTGTGAGAAATCGCATGGTATCCTGGTTTTTCTTCCACTAATTTAAATCCAATGCTTACTGCAGCTGCTTCACAATAAAAAGCGTAGCGAGAAACAAACAGATGGTACCTGATTACTGTGAAGCAACTCCATCAAGCAAAGCTGGATGGACTTTTGGTTCTGTTGGTCTGATGCGATTTTATGCGATCCAGCTGAAGACACATTTGTCATCATGACAGGTTCTGGCTAATCAAAATGTAGCCTGAGTCAGCAACCTGTGCCGACAGAGACTGGAGCTAAATCCAACCTGTTTTGCTTCTGTGAGAAGAAATTTGACAATGTGATTAACTTAATGTGTTTTTACACAAACAAACCATAGACTGTAAATAAAGATAGCCAACGTTACTGCTCGCTAAGTGAGGCTAAAGCGTCTTGATCACCACCTGGTGGCTGGCTCTGGTAAATAATCTTGCCTCCTCCATGTTAACAGTTGAGGCCAGGACCAAATCTAAAAAATATTTTTAAATTTTTTTGAACAAATGGGGGAAAATGCCATGACTGACTCAGGATTGGTCAAGCATGCGTTTTGACAGCATTTCAATCCGGCACAGTCATTTTTCATGGCCAACCACATGAAACACGATGGTGGTAAAATGTAGTATACTGGTCCGGGCCAAAAATGGAATAAATGAAGTTTTGAATAAATGTTGTGATGATTTATTATATTACTGTGAGTGACCTTTCAGTCTTAATATATCATTTTGAAACCTCTTCCCTATAGTAGTTGAGTATGAGAGCACAGGACTTATTTCTTACCAATAACACATCTTCTCACCTTTCACCCGAACTTCTCCCACTATTCATTTTGACCTGAACATATCAACCTCAGGTACAGACAGACATTTTATTGTAAGTAAAGAAAATATCTTTCTTCTTAAATCCCTGTGGAAAAATTCAGACAGACAGGCAGACCAATCTTAAATCCTTCAGCAGGCGTCTGTGGCGCCACAGGGACTCACTGGACTGGGATAAATCCTCAGTTCCATGGCCTCAGCGCTGAAAGTGCACGTTCCCCCAAGAGCACATGTGCCTAACCAAGCCAACAGACAACCAGTGGAGCGAGGAACCCTCCTCCGAGAGGTAAAACCTAGTTAATTCATCTGCTATAATGACAGCCTGGACCGCTATTTCATCTTCCCAAACCGCCACTGAATCCCAATCGAAAAGTTGTCTCCCGGAGTCAGACACTGGCTCCTTATCCTGGCTCAAATGGAGTTATTAAGCAGTCGAGTTGTGTGGGAGGAGTTCCCCTCTTTTGCCTTCCCAGTCAGGGGTGAACAAAGCCAAGTTAGTCAGACAAACACATTCCTGTCTGCCTCTTGTTCTGGCAGCGCTGCCTCAGATGTGACGGAGTCAGCCCTCCATGCTGCGCCGTCCCTCTGATGGGATTAACTCCTAAAGACTGAGGAAAACAATTCCCCGCTCCCTCTCCGGAAGGTCAGAACAAAGCACTGCTGTGTCACGTCATGCATTGATAGTTCTGCCAACAACCCACCTGCAGGAATGTTTTCTAATAACACCAGGACATGATACCTGGATGGCTTGTTGTAAAGAAGAGTAATGTGATGACTTACAAGGGCCATTCTACCAACAGTGTTGTTATTCACACTGGCCTGGTTCCACATCCTCTCTAAACACCTCAGTTAGGGAAGGTGGTGCAGAGGCTACGAGCATCACGTTACCTCTGCTGCAGATCACAATAAAAGCTTGGATCTCACCGCCCGCTGTTGTGCATGCCAAACACGAGATATCCATTTCAGCGACCAAGTTTCCTGACGTAGAGGAGGGCCAGGACCCGAGAATATCAGGGATTTTAGTTCTGCCTTTCAGCCTGTTCCCTCGATTAATGAGAACATTAATTACATTCTGGAAAAAATATCTCAAAAACAGCAAGAGCGCATTTGTATTGGCAAGAGAGATGAACAATCATGCATGTTTCATTTCAAAGGTGCTGGTGTAAGAGCAAATACATCGCAACACAGCTAAAATACCGCAGGGAGATGTACTCCAAAATATTACCATTTTCTAATTAGTCTGAGACAAATTGTAAAAAAGTTTGTACGTGTGAGTAAGGGAGATAAAGCAGGAAGGTGGAGTGCTGCACACTGTGGGTAAACAAAGCTATCTGCAGGAAAGCCTATTAGTGCAGAGCAAGGGATCTGTGCATCAACAGGGTTCCATTGTCGGTTGTCTTATTGTCACATGATACCACTGCTAAGCTGAGTAATACCCATATTAACCACCATTCTCCTAATGCCTTTTTCTCCTGTCCCCTGTGATCAGCCTACTTTCAGCCATAATCCCGAGCTAAGCTGATTCTTAATTACCCTGGTTGTCCAGACAGACAAAGGCCGAGCCCTACCTGCTCCGAAGGTCTGATAGCCTGTGTACTCCAACTACTCACTAAACACCAGCTCCAGAGGCTGGAGAGGTCTCTATACTGCCCAAGTTCTTTCCTCTTCTCAGAACAATAAAGTTACTGTCAAAACATCCAGCGCATACAATGTCAACGTCACAGAAATAAAGCAAATAAAAGTTTTCTAATCACCCACATGGTCTAACTTCAAAACAGCAAGCGGAGAGAAGCCAATATTTACATATAATCAGGGAACAATCACCACTCTGGCCCTTTCACAAACCACCCCCACACATACACAGAAAGGGGCTAAACAATAATTATAATCTTGTGTTTTCGGTTCATTGTTTTGAATTAAGCCCTTTGTTAACGACACCCGTGGGCTCCCTGAAACATTCCTGCATATTTGTGGCTTTGTGCTAATATGACGGTGCATGCAAACGGTGCACCGCCTTTGGCCACAGCAGCGCCGCGCGTCATGGAAGTGGCATGAAAGCTTTTCGTCCACATTAGCTCCTCTGTAAAGGTTTGCCACTCACATCGATCCTGCCAAAAACAACCCGACAGAGAAGCACTCTGCTGGACACGTGTCTTAAGCCAAGAGATTTACAATAGATCTCTTCACAGTGGTGCTGTCAGCATTTTCTGAAAAAGTTTTCCTTTTCTGCAGCTCACACGACAACACAAGACTTTGAGTTTTGAAAATCATTAATGGAAATAACCTTCATATGTCAGTAATATATGTATAGCTGGCCAACAAATATAGAGCTCTTACTTTCCATTTGAAATTCTAACATTCATTTGAAGATAGGGCGAAAACTGCGATGACCTTTTCAAACTGAAAATATACAAACATAAGTAGTTTGCGCAAAATAGCTTATCTCAAAAATGTGCACCAATGGCTTTTAACACTGTACAACGTCCAAACACCCTCCAATCTTAAGGGCAGACAAGGGGAAAATGAAAGAAAGCCCAAGGAGGAGCAGGAGAGGAGGAATCCCTCCTCCTTGGGTGATATCCTACATGCCTTAAATACAGAGTGCCATGGCCTTTTTTACTTCAAATTGGAGGAAACATAAAAGGCTTCACACCAGCACTCCAAGCCTCCCCTGAGGCAGCACGGCCGAGTCAGGCGACCAAGCACAGGAACAAACAAAGCTCTCTCGCACTGTTTGACGAGCCGTCTCTCAGGAACATCGGGCAATCTAGCGATGACCAGCTCAGGAAGGACACTGGAGGCCTGCGGAGGGCCAGAGTGCCCAGAGGTGAGGTCTGTCAAGGCTGCCGCGGATCACCTTGCTAGGTTTATGCAAACAAACGTCAAACATCAAAGCACATGTTCGGCCATTATGAGGCCGGATGGTGCTGGACGGTTTCCGAGCAACAGAATTAGAGTACAGTGATCAGAGCCTGCTAGCCTACATATTTTCTTGATAAGGAACATGATGCTTTTATTAGCATCCCTGACTCACCTGGTCCACACTGGCTGGCAAATATCTAGCTCTTTGCCCTCAGGCATTTATGGCACCATTTGAAGAAGCAGAGCCAATATTTAGAAGTGATTCAGCTGTTAATAAGTGACTTATGATTTGGCTGTTAATGACTTACATGAATGGAGCATACTGTACACCACATCATGAGGGACACATCATGAGTGGACAGCCCTAAACTGCCTGATCCTGAGACGTCTTACAGCTATACAAGTGTGGCAACTAAGGTGGAAAGGGATTCAGTATTTCTCTGTTATTAAAAAAGGTTCTCACTATGCCCCGAGTAGCTTCTGAAATTGTGGCATGTCAATGAGAGGAGGACTGTGATGGGAGGACATGGAGGAGCAAAAATGAGAGTTTGAAGAGGAAGTTTGGAAAAATCAATAGGCTGTAGTCTGTCTCGCTTCAACACTTGAATCTGAACGACAAGTCCAAGTGTGGCCAAGTTCTCAGACTCTCTTTACTGACATCATCTCTCAAAGCTTTTTTTTTTTTTTTTTTTTTGTTGCACCCTGAACAGCACTCAAATGTCGGCGTGCCACTAACGAATGACGGCACACTCCCATACAGGGCACAGCCGCCATCTCCATTTACATTTAAATAAGATACTGATGCAAATGGACTGCAAATTGCCTTTAGTCCAGAGAAGAATGGGGACCTCATGAATTCTGAAATAATAACAAAATCTACAAAAGTTTAGTTTTTGAAACATAAACTGCCGGAGTAATTTTCCCACATATGAAAGTGATGAAACTGCATGCAACGCTCACGCTGCAGTAGTGGAAACCAGTCAACTCTGGTTTCGACAAGTCTAATGTTTCAAAATCTCCAATCAAAGTCAAAATCCAGGTCGCTTTCATCTCACTTAAACTTTCAACTCAACAACTTCATACAGTGTACGCGCTCAACTGATTTTGAAATCAATCTTTTCACCAACTCTCCACCAGCTGACACCTGTGCTGTATTACAACCACCATGACCTAACTTTAACCCACCTGACACAGCAGCTGTCACAGCTGAGTGTCACCACTGTGCCATGACACCCTGGAGCGCACAAAGAGAGCCGGGATGCTGTCATTCCAACAGAAAATGGGGACGTGCAATATAACTAATGGAGACTCTTAAAGGAGCAGTTTTAGTTAGATTTCATGCTGCGAACGCTTCAAACACTACGCTCTCTTAAATGTGCACACTAGACATTATCCATGCTCTGTTACACTTTAATGCTCTTCAATTTCCAGTGTCCTAATAAAGTTTATGTGAAAGAGTGTCAGGCTAATAAAGTGTGAGATACATCAGGGTGATAAGTGTTCAGGTTCACGGCCGGGTCTCCGTGAGGATTCTTTTATTATTATTATTTCCCAGAGCAAAGGGACTGGTCAAACCAGAAACACCACTTCCCCTACGAGAGCAAAGATAACTGATGCCATCATCCGTTACACTGACACAATGGGAAAAGTCCTGAAGACGGTGTTTTGACTTCCAGAGGCAGTTCAGGTTACAATGGGGGTTGTGTATGCTGTGAACCGTATGGGCAGCTCAACAACAGGTCGGGTTTCTAAACCGCAGTCCCAGCCTGATCCTGAACCCTGACCCTGTGACCTGAGCATTTGTTACACACCACGTACGCAACGACAGTGGGGCGGCGAGGAATCTGGCTGTGAATTTTGTTGACACAGACAAAAAGGTAAAGAACTGAAACACGGCCAGTGGGCTAAATATAAACTGCTCAGAAGGCTTTCTTTCCTCCGGGTAGGGGATAAGGAACAACCCTCACAGCATCAGTCTTGCAGACCCACTTCTGCAGTCTGGAGCTCGCTCCCTCAGGGGATGAAAACACAGGAACCGAAATGGCTGCAACTCACAGCGATGCTTCTTTCTTTGTTGGATAATTACACATCTGTGTGTGTGTGTGCGCGCGCGTGGGCGTGCGTTACACAAAGTATCACCCTCTTTATATCCAGGCTATACACTGGCCCATCTGTGTTGTATGACAGATTTCCATGTCTGTTATTCAAGTAAAACATATGCCTTTAAGTGATTATGGGGATAATAGTGCTGTCATTTCAGACCAGTACGTCGACAGGATGCTCGGTAGATTATGTGTAATATATGCAGCCTCCTTATGGAAATGAGGGCTCACTCTTTCATGTTTTAGAGGATTTCTACTTCTTTCTTTCCCTTAGCTCTACACAATACCACTCGAACATTCCTCTGCTGCAGACTCCGGCCCCTTGTATGTGCTTACATCATGCAGCTGCTGGCTGGCAGGCCGGCAAATTCCCACTACTACATCAAACTTGCAGGCCACAGGCAGGATGCCACTTTGATCAAATTTAAGTAAAATGGACTTGCCAGGGTTAGGAGGATCAATACCACATTAATAACACCTGGCTGCGGGAGGAGAAGCCTGCACTCTGGCTATTGCTGCAGAGTGGAAATGTAGAGACAGGCCAAGGCAGGCCGCTGACTGTAAATCTCTCAGTCTTGGCAGCTTTTTCAGGGTGCTGGAAGGTGTCACAGTAAAGCTGAGGAGCTCAGAGTGGTGTCAGCTCGGGCCCTTTGCTGTAACATCAGGGCTGAGTCACTCTGCACTGTACAACCTTCCTGCATGGCACAACGCTTAGTGAATGATTTCCTGCTCTTCCAGGCACTGATGAATAAGAGTGCTGATTACCACACACACAAACACACACGTGTATACTGTATCTTCATCAGTATGCTAAAACATTCATACGGCACAGAGAGCAAGTTTCTAATTAAAATTGCAAGCGGTCTACGCATCATTTGTAAAAGAACTAAAAAGCAGCATGAAACAAAATAATGCTGAGGGAAACAGAAGAATGTTCACCAACTGATCCGTCAAACAGAGAACAGGAGCACAAAACAACTAAACATTATCTGACTGAAGTTCTTTTCACCTTAAAGGGATGATTCACCCAAAACTGATCATTATCTACTCATCACTATGCCAATGGAGGGCCAGTTGAAGTGTTTGAGTCCACACAGGGGTAAACAGCATTGCAGCCAAATCCAATACAATTAAAGTAATTGGCACCCTCTTGTTCAAAATTAACAACAACAACAGAAAAAAAACGCAAAAGAGCCTGCATATTGCTCCTTTGGTGTCATCCAAGTGTGCATAAGCCCCAGAATTCAAATCGGACTCAAAACAACATCTCTTACACCATGTGTTTACACTAAATGTTGCCTGATATCCTCCTCCTTGAGTGCTCCAAGTTAACACCAGATGAGATCAGATAGTTACTGTATTTCATTTTAGGGTGAGCCATCCCTTTGATGTTTATGGCCCTTAACATTAGAGCAGAGACAAGCAAAGCCACAGGTAACATGGATATGATGCAACAGAGGAGAAACTTTATCTTGAACACCTTGAGCTAGGCTAGAAACAGTTTTACTAGAATTAGTACAAAAATCAACAAAATACATAATATAGGTTTTTTTTTAAAGGAGAACATTTCTTGTCATTTGACTAAAGTCCCTTTAACCTTGATTTGAATGGAAACTTGGTGAGTTTTTGCTTAGCTCACTTTCTCATCAATAATATCTTATGGTCATTTAACTCAGTATAAGGAGAAAATTAGGTGGGGGTGGGGGGGTTGCTCCTGTGGACATGTCCTGATTCTTGACCCGTTAATAATAAACTGTGAATAAAAAGGACCTTGACAGGATAATAAGTATCATGTATAATTATCTCCTATCTGCACAGTTTCCCCGTGAGCGCTTCCTTTCAGAGCTCTTTGTTTGCCCACAGAAACGGCCAGTGTGATTCAATATGAAGGAGCATGAACACACAGAGGAGGAAAAGGAGAGGGGTCGGGCTAAATGGCAAAGGAGACACACGCAGCAGAGACGAGCCCGCATTTGGGGGTTTGGCCTGTTCTCAAAAGGAAGTGACCTGCTCTTTCTCTGCCTCAGACACATGGTAACTGAACCCTGCACTTGACCTTTTACTGCGCAAACAATCCTCTGCCTGGATAAACCACAACTCATGGCACGTTGAACAAAAACAAAAGGAACAAAATCTAAAAAAAACAAAACAAAAAAAAAAAACAAGTAACACTTGATAATTAAAAAGGGAACAGCAAAATGCTTATAGCGGAATTCATTTAGCAGAACAAACAAGATGTGCGTGGGCTGCAGTCTTGCATGGAAGCTCTGCGCACTCAGCACGGCACAAACTTCGGTGAGAGGCATCGCAAAGACAAGAGAAATGAGACCAGACAGTCGAGGCCCCTGATTGGACGCGCGCGTCTCATGATGGGGAGAAACAATCATGGCACTTGGCATCCGAGCACAATCCCTTGAACACATACAGTAGATGGATACGTTTCATCCTCCAAGTCTGGAGCCAATCAGAGCCGCTGGCTCCCCTCCACATCACCACACGTTACGATGGATCGGGGACAGAAATGGGAAGAGACACGCGCTGCAGACCAGAGAACTCCTCCCTGTTCAATCGCACACGCTGAAGGCAGAACGGCCGACACACGCAGGAGCGGCCTCAGTCGAAAACAAAACACTTTGAGGATCAGTCCGAGTAAATCTCTGTGTTATTCTCAGCTCCTCCAGCTAAAATTCTCTCCCCCTCCGGTCCCCTTTCCTTCTTGCTGTAAAGTTTTCCATCTGCTCTCCGAATTAATGCCTGTGATCCCGCAAAGATGGAAATGAACTACTCTTTTCCCCAGACTGATTTAGGCTCGGTGCCTTCCACCCCTCAGCCTCTAGCCGCAGGTGGTGGTGACCTGGGTCGTGCAGGGGGAACACTTCCATTTGGTGGGTTTGCCATAGCTCTGTGGTGCGAGGCAACATTTCCAACATGACATCTTACATTTCCTCGACAATTCACAAAATGCATCCCAAGCGCTTTTTTTTTTCCCCACCACAATTGAATTAAATGCCTACACGGTGAGCTAATGGAATCACAAGAAACATTATGTAGCAGATGTGAGTAGTCACTGTGGGGTTAAATACATCTGCAACATTCAACCTTTTGAGTTGGTACTGCACTCACACCTAAACAGGGTCATTATGGTTCCACGTTTCTGAAGTAGAAACAATTTCATCTGAATCATGTTTCTAGATTGTGTGCCTGCCTTAATTTTGCAAATAACAAGTTTTTATGAGTCATCGGATGATGACATGTTATTTTTTTTTTTTTTTCCAAGTCCAAAACTCATGCCTTGTCTTGTTTTGTCCAAACTCCCAAAAGACCATCCGTATAATATCACTGCGAGAAAGAAAACATCAACTCTCCGTCTTTAAGAAAGTGGGAGCAGCAGATGTTTTGGATATCTCTGCTGGTAATCAACTATTTTGATGATGGAAATATCGCCGCCGCTCTGATCCCTCTGTGCTTATATGTGCTGGTGGTCCCATATTACGTTTCTCAGAGCTGCTGCTGATGTTTATGCAGAGTAAACTCAAAGCCCCTCAAGTATTATTCATTCCATGCCACGCTCAGACAGTCTGGGCCTTTTCATCTCAGTCCAAGTGTTATCTTATTCACTGAAGTAAGCAAAACAGATATTCTGCCTTAACTTTAGATCAAACTGGGAAATGAGTCATGAGACGCAGCATAATTACAACCAGTGGGTTGACAACATTCAGCACTAATGGAGGAGACAGATGGTGAAGTGAACATTTCTTCTTTCCCCAACAGACCCAACAGCTGAGTGAAAGTGTCAAACCAGTTTTTACACCGTGACCAAAAAAAAAAAAAGCATTTAGATCCACCCAGAAAGTGGAGTTCATGTTCACAAGTTCTCTGTGCCTGAGCAAAAACGTGATGCAAATGTGCTATCAAATTCAGCGGAATCAGCCTCGGTGCAGCACAGAGCCGTCATATTTCACAGCCTCTAATGATTTCAATCCCTCTTGAGCTGACAGCCAGGACTGATCACCGTGGCAAGACGGAGCTACGGACTATAGACTAGGTTGTGCGTTTAAAAAAAAAAAAAAAAAAAACCCCATTGAGTGGAGTCTTAACTCAGGGTTAAAGTGATGTCTTCACACAGTCACAGGAAGAAGGTAAGTTTTAATCAAAGGAGAAACTAAGGCCACGTTTCAAAGCCTTCATTTTTCCTCTTGCCAGATGCAGCCAGGTGAAAAAGCATGAAGAGACACCGGCAGTGTTAACTCTTTATGTCTTTGAATGATGGTTTAAAACTCCACTTATGATCTATGATGCAAACTCCAGTGAAGCCTTCCTGATTCATTCATCCCTTTTAATGACCTGTTTGTGATCTAATCCCTCATATGTCTCAGTCCAGTCCTCCTAATGATCTGCTCTATTCAGCTCTGGATGCATTCTGCTCACATGGGTTCGTTCATTTATTTTTGTGTGTGTCCTCCTTCAAAATGTGTGTACAAGCATTTTACTCAGCGTTGGTGTGTTGCCTCATTTGTTGTGAAGCATTAGCGCGTTAGCAGAGCAAAATGTTCAGGTGCATCTCGACATAATCAAAGCTTTGTGTTTGCTTTCCACCGACATGCACAAGACAGACACTGTGTCGCATAGTTAGACACACTCGAAACAGCCAGCAGTGTGAGGGCAACAGCAACATTTCCCTGGTTTTATGTTCCAAGGGAGTTGTATTACGTGTGTGTAGAGAATAAAAGAACAAAGGAGCCATTTCAGCCTATTAGCAATATATTCCAAAAATCAGCATACCACAGATGACAGAGAATTTGGTGATTTGGGAAAAATGAATATGAATGAATGTGAAGATCGCTCCAACATGTGGCTGATTTTCTCATTTGAAAAGATTAATTTATCCAATTACTATGAAAACAAACTGAGAAACAAGTCAGCGTCTATTCATTTCAAGGTAGAATCCTATCAACGGCATCATTTCCATCCTCTGCTCTGAAAATCTGCACACTGCTCTCCATCTTTTTTGCTCAAAACAAAAACACATTAACAGATTTTAAAAAAAAAAATTAATTAAAGACAAATGAGCCTGAATCCACCTAACAAGAAAATATGTTTAAATTCCCTCGTCTTGGAAAATTTTTGCATAAATATGACTCCTCCAAATAAACAACCCAAAAGACCAGAGGCAGCTCAGCACAGGAGCTGGAGGAATATCCAGCATCCTTGAGAGGGAGTCTGACCGTTCCCCCCACAGCCAGTGGCAGCTTATAATAATTGCATTCATAGTAGAATAATCTTCTCCTTTTAAATCAATGAGCATTACGAGGCCAACTTTCAAACTGGAGTCACTCGGTGTAAAAACCATGCAACCTCTCGGCAGCGTGGAGCAGCTCCAGGTATTTGGTCTCTGGGAGATTTATGCTCACACAAATATTGACTGGATAGCCCAGGGGTGTTGGGAGGGGAGCTGAATGAACTGATTTCTAACTTTAGACCACAATGTCAAAAACACCCGTCAGTCCACCTGGCAAATCCGCAGGAGCGATAAGGAGGAGGCAAGCACCGCGTGCAGCAGCGGATCGTTGTTCGGGGGGGAAACTGGCGCTTTTACGCCCCAGAGAACATCCAGGAAATAGTCTCTTCAAATCCCCGTGATTTTTATCTGGATTCTGGCACTGGGAAAACTTAGAAAGTCAGTTTAAAATGTTGTGCAATCATTTTTGTTTTATCTCCTAATAAGAGGAGTGGCGTTGCCCCGGTAGTAAGTCGTGGGAAGTCGCAAATACACGCAGCAGCGTTGGAGCAAAGTTGGCCCCTCCACCAGACTCGCTCCGCTTTTCCTTTAACCGGAGTTTCACCTGCTCGCAAAAAAACTTCCCAGCTCCCTTGAAGGGGTCGAAGTGAATCCGAGTCTTACCTGTTGGTCCCTCGATGCCATCGGCGTAGATCTGGGCAGTCAAAATCAACAGGAAAGCGCAGGTGTTCATGGTGCAGCGGTTGTAGTCCACTTTAAATGTGCGCAAGGACGCATTTCATCCACTCTGAGAGGTCCGGGGCGCGTAGCAGAGCTGAGAGCGTGTTTTTCTCACTGAGACTTTCAGAGAGTCGGAGGCAGACGGAGCTCGGCGACTCCTGCAAACTGACGTCAGGGTAAACAGTTCAAGGGGAGAGAGCTTTCTCTTCTTCGTCTGAAACCCACTTTCCTCCACAGCTCCGCTCAGCTGCACCCACACAGTAGGAGCCGGGCTCCTCCAAGCGACCGAACCGGGAAGGACACCGGGGTAGTCGAACCTCAGCCGAGCACGAGTCTTTCATTTGATCTGTATTCATTTCGAACACGAAAATAAAACAACAGATAAATTGTGCCAGCTGAGTGAGAACAAACAGGAAAGGGTATTTACAATTAAACAATAAGCCAAACACTTATGATTTACTTTAGAAATACAAACTAATTTCATTTCACCCCTTCTCCTTATTTAATTATTAGCCTTTACTCATACACCCACATTCCCCAAATCCCCAAATCTATAGCTAAACGAGGGACTATAGAATAATACATATTAGGAGACAAACAGTGATGTTGACATTTTGGGATAATGGAGATATGTTTGGTCACAGTTTGGTTGTGTGAGGGTTAAATGGTTTCTGATTTGTTGAAATTCCCTTTTGATCATGCATATTACACCCCAATACGGATATGTTGTGATGCAAAGTTTTTCCTCTGTTTTGGCCTCAGCACTACTGATAACTGTAATTTGTGTAGTCTATGGAAGAACTTGAAAGTAAGTGGCAAAATAGTAAAAGACTAAAACTCACAATATATAAGTGCTACGACTGATAAATGAAAATGCACAGTATACGCACAGTGGCTGTGTGCGTCCCTTCAGTTTTTTTTATAATCTTTTTGAGGTCGAGGAGTTTTATGCACTTTAAAGCAACGCTGTCACTGAGCTGCAGCGCCCCCTGCAGCCACATGAGGTGATTCATTCTGCTGGGCTCTGTCCGAGCGATTAAGTGGTTTTCATCTGGAGAGAAAAACAGTCTATCAATCTTATGAGCAGAGCTGTGACTGCTCAGCCCCACTTACTGAAGTGAAACACAGCTGAACAGTGGATATTCCTCATGATCCTCGGGTTCCTGAACCAGAAGTGCTGCTGCTGTTTAGAATTCTTGATATCTTAAAAGTTTCCTGGCTGAGTAATGGAGATAAATGTTGTTTTTAAAGACTTCCAAGTCTTTTTAAATGATCCATGGTTTGGCAATGCTCTTAATCTTGCCGGGACTGATTCTTTCAATTTAAGATGCAACCATCAGTCAGTTACCAACTCCCCATAGAAGATCCTGCCTGCTATTTAAAGAACAGGTATTCGGGGTGAGGAGTAAGGATAAAAGCGACAGAACTCTCCAAAGTCCAAACACCATCAAACTCATTTTGAAGATGCAATTTTATGGTTTAAACTAATTTCATAGTGTTGATTTAAAGGGCTTTCTGAGGTTCCAAACTGTATTTGAAGGTGAAAATCATGATGATTTGGTTGCGATTATAGGGTGAGGCTTGGGGGATGGGATTTGGCTGACTCACAGACCTGTGATAATTTAAGGTCTAGACTTGGGACTGCAACATTTGTTTTTGTTAGGGAGAGTGTTGAGTAAGGATTAGGTGTGTGTCTGTGTAGTAATCATGGTTAAGTGTTACAAAAACATGCCTCTGTGTGTTGGTGTGTATTTGTAGAGACGGGGGCAATGTGCTAATCTGTTTCTGTGCAATTGCATCCACTTAGACATAATGACCAGTATAGCACATCACCATTGTCCTAACAGAAGTCACCATACAGGTTTATCATTTCGACAACAATAGCTACAGGTCAAGAAGGTACTCATTATTTTAGCCTCCGACTCTTCACTGTACTGCAGATGTGTCTGTGCTTTGAAAGCTACATTTGCAATTACAGTGACGACATCATTCCAAGGTTATAACCTCATATTATCAACTTAGAGTCTATTTAATCAAGGTAGCTGTCCCATATTATGAAAAAAAATACACCTTGGATTGGTGCAAATCCCAGATCTGCTTTAGTTATCATCCTTCATATTGTGTAAACTTAATTTGTATTCCATATTATTGTATTTTATTTCTACCCAGAAATCCCTATTGAAATCTAAAGTAAATACCATGCAAGTTCTCTGACATGTCATAGCCTCATGGGTTGGTGTATTTAATTATAAATCACTTGTCACAGGCTGCAAGGTGTCCTGTCGTATCCAATTAAAGGTTCCCAATGCAACTGTGATGCACATTAGAAATGCAAAACCTTCTACAAGTGCTGATGCTGCAGCCAGTTCCGTGAGTGAACCAGGGCGGGGCTGACACGTTTAGTTGAGGCTCCAGGACTCCTGATTGGATCAAGACACCATTATGCAGGCTATTCATCATCCGTTTTGCTGTTGTGGTTGAGCATTAAAGATAAATTAAATGCTGGCCAACAGATACATCCAAGGCTTCCAACATGAATGCAGAGTCTCAAATTATGTTTGGCCGCAACGACAGATGAACGATGGATTGCTCGGTAAATGACTTCATTTAACAGGGGAGCGCAGCATATGTCGGGCTAACTCCTGCAATTACACCTGCTTGATGCATGGCAGACATTTTTTTGCACCCTGGTATTCAAGGCCCAGTAGAGAAGCAATTTATTTGAGCTAGGGAGTATTTTGGCCTGAATCTGTTCAACCGCGAGATAGTTTAATTTGCAGTAAAGCTAACAGGATGCAGCAAAACACTGTTGAGCTGGACGGGCGTCAGCAGGGATACTGACAGCTGCACTGTGATCAAAGTCATTTTATCAAGCATTTTACCAGCTGCCACTCACAGGCCCTCGCCAACAATGCTCAGACAGTGTTGTGTGAATTTATAATAACATGTCATTACAGCTTTGACAGAAATTGTCAAAGGCCAGCTATTAAAGCATCACTATCCCAGGGTTGGTGTGCAGCATGGGGCAAAGAGCAGAATAAATGGTGAATCACAAATGACAGAAACTGTTGTATAGTTGAAATAAAACTTTGTGGTGTCTGACACATCAGGAAGTGATACGATAACATTTCAATCAGTTAATGTCCAGTACCAGTATCATGTCCAACATCAACTACATATTGACTTCTGCCCACAGAGAGACACACAAACCTCACTTATGTCTCCAAATGTGATATGTATTTTTTTCTTAATTTAAAAGTGCTGATTATTTTTACAATGTCACAGTTTCATATATTTTCTCCTTTGTTTGTTTTTTATTTAGTCAGGTGAGTAGAGGTTATTTAATATGACTGTATTTCTGGCAGGTTAGTACACAGTACCCTGGATAAAGAGACAGTACATACCAACAGTCACACTCCTCACCTTATATCCTATATATTCTTCACTGGCATACATTAAGAATAACTTAATCTAAAGGCAGTGGTGCATAGATGTCAGGCAGATCTTAGGCCTAAATACAAGCCAAGGTGTGAAATATTTCTCAAAATCACAATTATTAACAAATTCACACGTTAGGTATGCTCTAAATTTACTCAAAGTTAGTTAAAAATGTATTTGCCACAGTTACCTGAAAGAACTGTAGAGCTCTTTTAAATAAGTGTAATATTTATATTACCATTAATCAATATCATCAGATACTGTATGTAAAGTTTTCGATTGTCAATGACATTGATCTCTATCACAAATACCCTGTTTTCCAATCAGTTAGAGAGGAGGGCTGCAAACAATTATTATGACAATCAATTTTCATGATAAATTGATGAACTGTTTGTGATATATAAAAAAAAGAAAGTCATAAAAAAGATATTTGCAATTTTGACATATAAAGTGACATACTGTAAAACACTGCAAAACTTTCAGTGTTACTCTCGTCAATGAACCCAATAATCATTTCACCTCAACACATTTGTTGAAATGTTAGAAAAGCAGACGCCCACTGGTCTCTTGTTGCATGAATAGACCTCTGCCTGCAACCTTGCTGAAATAACCACAACTCAACTAAAGTAACAAGAGTGTACTGAAAAGAAAAAAACAACACTGTTTACAAGGTAACATTGCTTATCTATATTTTATCCTTTAGGTCTTCTGGTCCCCAGCATGTTCCCTCCTCCCTTTGTTCTTTAGATTTCTTTTGGGATCATCTCCCTCTTGCTCACTTACTTTTATGTTTCTTTGAGGACTTTCTTCCGATAACCAACTTTTCAATCTCGTGCAAATGCTCCATGGCCTCTTCCTCTTGACTTCTGAGGTGAAGGTCTTCTCCAGACATCCCAGTCCTTAATCCAGGCTCTTTGCAGATCCCTGAGGCCTCCTGTTTCTCCCTGCTGTCTTGTCCCCGCCGGTGAACCTTCTCCCGGCTCCCCATGTCATCAAGCTCATGGTTCTTCACTCTGTCCGTCCCGCCAGTTTTGATGGGGGGGTCCAGGCCAGCAGAGGCAGAGAAGTGGGAGAAGAGGTGAGCAGAAGATGCGGCAGATAGACCCAGAACAGAGAGAGGCTGGATCACTGTTTTCACAGGAGACAAGACATTCTGGGTTTGGCAATTGCCATGGCGCTGACGTCGGAGGAGTTTTAAGGATGTGCTTTTATCACAAGCCTGCCTCCTCTGTTCCTCCAGAATCCCATCCAACACTAAAAAACAACATAGTATAAGTATATTGTCAGTGTATGTGGCCTACAGTCTTGGATTGTCTTCTACTGCGTTCTCACCACTGTCATGGATTTTGCTCTCCTCCCTGTGGCTGCGCCTCAGGTCCAGAGCCTGCTTCACTGAGTCTAAAAGCCCAAACATCTCACACAAGGAATTAAGTACGGCAGCATCTGTTCAAATAATCAGATGTTAGCTACAAGTATTCTTTATTCAGTTATCGCCCACAAACAATAATTATGCATTCTTTTTGTATAGCAGTTTTGAAGATGCTTAAAGATACTTAGAAAACTAAGAAAATCAATAAATAAATTAATCAAAATAGAAAATTCATATGATCAATCTTCAGGCAATTAATGATTGAAAAAATTGGGATTGTATTTGTTTAAATTGACTGACAGTGTGGACTGTGGGTTGAGGATTTGAAAAACACTGTCTTCTTCTGAAGAAGGTTAGAATGTTATTATTCTCTTAGACATGACATCTATTGCACTTCTGTCTGTCCTGGATGTAACTCTCTGATGTTTCTGGTTGTGATTCATGAATACAGCCCAGATAAGTCCAATTTGATTGATGATGAATGACAAATACATGTGTCAGTTGTTGGATGGGTCCACTATCATCAACCCACCTGTCTCCTGCAGGCTGGCCCTCTCACTGCGAACCTCCACTCCTTTAAGAGTCGCTAATAATTCAGTCTGGAGACTGGACAGAACCTCACCCATCAGCCCTGAGTCTGCCACACCCTTCCACAGGCTCAGCACTCCATCTGGAGAAGGTCAAGGAAGAAGATGATTATTATCAAATACATTTCTTTTCACTTAAAATTAGTCCAGGAAAAAGTGTTGGCACAGAGTGGAGGGAAGTTGAACAGTAGCAGAGACTAGACACAATAGAAAGAATGGGCAAAGCAGCGGAAATGTGGGATAAATGAGATGGAGTGAGGAGGCAGGGAGAGATTGAGATTTGAAGAGTCAAAAGATGGGAAAAGAGAGTAATAAAATGAAGAGGGGAAACTCAGGAGGAGGTGTCAGGGATGGAGAAACAATGAAAAAAGATAGACAAAGATAAAAGAAATGGGAGCGGTGCAGCAGCGGAGAGAGGACGTTTAGTGGGTAATAGCTAGAGAGAGAGAAGAGCAGCAACGATGGAAAATGGGTTAGAAAAGCTGCGCTCGAAGAGGAAAGAAAGGAGGATAGAGCAGATTGGACTGAAAATGAAAAATTACTGAGGAGATGCACAAAACTGAGAGGGGGGGGAAAAAGTATATTAGAATGATAAAATGTCAGAAGTACTTTATATCTTATCTTGCAAGAAATGCATCCACTTTCATGTTTGCTTAAATGTCTGTCAAGATAAATGCAGTGTGCTAGAGGAAAATATTCCGAATCCCATTTGCAGCTATCTGAAGCAAAATTCATTTATTTCTTGGAGAGGGGAACGTACACTAATGGGAAGCACGCAGCACATTTCTGCAGATAGACGAGTATGGTTATTTCCTGAGCTTACTCTGAATTGTCAATTTGTTTAAAGCCTTGTGACAAGCAATACCTCTTTTTATGATGAGGCACTGATATTTGCCACTCAGACACAAAAGAACACTTGAGGCTGTTTTGCCCGCTGCGGTCCAGCTGGAACAAAGCATAATGAGGTCACCTTTAAAAGCCCTCAAATCAACGCTTAGGTCCGTCCCAGGGAAAGCCACACTGAAATGTCAGATGCTGTCGATGGTGATATAAAGGGACATGACTCCCAGCCTGCCAGGGTCAGCAGCTTTTTTAGGCCAGTCTGCAGGAATGGCATAACATTGCACAACTGCAGATTCAGGGTTTCAGGGGTGTGTCTATCAGAGGTGTCAAACGGTGGTAATAAAAAGGGGTGTGGCATGAAATAAGCCCACTGAGGAGATAATGTTAGTATTAAAAGTTTCATTTATTGCCATGGTTTCATTTATTCATTTAGTGGAAATTTAGACTCAGTATAGACTGCAGTATAACACGATGTGCAAATCCAACTTAGATATACTGCTATGTACTAATATAAAACTGCATTTTTCATATTTATAGGTGAAAATACATACATTTAGCACTCAAGCAATAAAGTATGGACTAATACAGCCTGAGATTGCAGAGGTAGAACCCTGTGAAAACTGCAGTAAACAGCTGGATGCTGCTTTTAAACATGAGATATACCCATGTGACATTGGCTATAAAAGACCACAAAGCAGCTCTGCAGGTGAGTGGCTGCCTGCTGTGCAGGATATGGTGTGAGGTGAGCACAGTCCATCAGTAAACAAGTCAGCTTCCTATTCACTGCCTGCTCAAAAAGCACTCTGCACAAAGATTCGCTTTTAGGTAATAATCACTGGTGTCACGTGTTGTGAAGTGACTCAAAAATAACACAGAAACATAAAGATTCTGTCTTAATGGTCGATACATTTGTTTACCCCCCCGAGTCCAATTCTGGTTCTATTCATAGCCACTAATTCCAAATCCTTTCACGATGCTTCCAAGCAGCACTATCTTACATCATTTCTAATATTTACCTGGCGTCTCAGCCCTCTTTCTCTTGGCTGCATGTCCATTGGCGGTTGCGGGGTTTACGGGCCGGGCTGGACCAGGGCTCTGCTCTGCTGCTGCACCGAATCGATCCCCCAAAGACTCCTCTAGCTCTGCTGCATCATGCACAATCTCTGAAATGAGGGAGAGAAGCAGCAGGCTTATACGATAATGGCAGTGCATAAATATCACATATTATCAGTGAGTGTGAGCGGCCAGGGAAGGCAGAGGGAAATTCTCATTTCTTCCCCAACACCGCTTTATGCAACATTAAAAGTATCCGCATGCTTTTAATGGCAAATGTTTTGACTCTAATGTGCAGCTTATTTCTTCATTAACTATTTGCCTCGAAGTCTTAAAATCACTCCTTGAAATCCTTTTATTTTCATCATTGCCAATAAATGATATCCAGGTGGCTTCAGCGGCTTCGGTCTGCCGTCTCTGCGGCACAAGCATATGTTAGGGAGGGAAACAACAAACTATTTGCCAGCTGAAATCTACCTGTCAGCGGAGGCACCTGTCCTCCAGGAGGGTCAAGAGACAGACTTGACGGGCTCGGCTGCACCAAGGTCCCCGGAGGAAGCCTCGTGCTGTTGATCAGCACATCGAACTTTGTGCTGCGGCAGGTGTTGCTGCACACGGTCTCATGCTGGTAGAAATCTATCTGGCCAGAGTCCATCATTTTCCTGCGTGAGGAGGAGAAGCAGGGTTAAAAGAATGTTCCGAGAAAGAATATTTTTGTTGCACAGTGGCCGACGTACAGACTGAATTTATTGAAGAATCCCAAATCCCTGTTTGACAAAAAGTACTTTGATCTGACCGCTGGTAGAATACAGATGAAATAAGCAGATATTGCTTATTGAGTCGGCGCATTGACTCACAGCAACATCAAGAACGAGTGCAGACACGACCGAGGGGTGAGGAGTGTCGCCCGGCAGCCTGCTCACATGTTATTTGATCCTGCTATGATGATAACGCTGCTTACCTACTACCTCTGGAATGTTGAGGCAAAGCCCGACACAGACAAACAGGAGTGCAATTAAAATGTGGGAGACATGCTGTTGATGGCATTAGATGGCATTAAATGCCATCAACAGCCAAGACTTCAGGTCACTCAAATTGACATCCGTGAGGAAGGAAGGAAGAGTACAGATAATCTATTTCACATTTCTACCTCAGCATCACCCCTCCAAGTCTGATGGCCCTCTTCCAGTCCTTCAGGGTGGCCTTCCCTGCCAGGTGGACAAACTGCTTCGGACTGATGAGCTGGTCATTGAACTGAAGGAGGAGAATAGTTTGTTTAGAACAGAATAGAGTTCACAAACCCCACCTCCTGCAGGTTAGCGGATGGGACAGTTTTTGTAATAGTAGTCATTTCATATCGATGATGCAGGTTCAAGCCCTTTTTTTCACCTAAGATTGTTTTTTTTATTGTAATTAGTTGATCCAGTAAAATGTGCACACTTTATTCCCAGCAATAAAAGAAGGTGGAGACTCCATCTTTATGTATGAGTGTCGACTGATAAAATCTCAGCACAATGATTATTAAGCTCTAATAAAATCGTAACTGGCCAAAGACTCCGACTCACTTTGACACATCTGACATTGATTCCTGGACACACAAACTTCTTGAACAGCAGAACCGCTCTGCTGTCGCCGCAGGTGATGGGGTAACCATACTCGATTTCCTCTCCCTCTGCTTTACTGTCATCTTAGCATTACAAAACAAACGCATAATTAAAACCAAGTCCAATAACAAGGATACATTTCCAGATGATAATGAAACACTTTATAGTAATATGATTCATAGAGGAACAATTTGTAATCCTCTGAAAAACAAGTGCATATAATAGATGTGTAATAGATGTTCTATCGAGTTCTTAGGTTAAAGTGAATCAACATCAGCAGTGAAGGAAGAAGCCTCTGTGTCACTCACCATGATGTGTCTCAATGGCCAGGACTGTAGTGCCAGTGTCAGCAATGTCAGCAATGTCATCATTTACCCTGCAGAGGGCGACATTTCACCAGGTTTAAATAACGACAACTGCTTCCAACCTGAGATCTGAATAAATGTGGGTCTACAGCCTATAAATAGGATTTTTGAAAAGCTGCCACATGTCTGTCATTCTCTTAGATCTAAGTGTGTTTTCTCCCACACTTCACATCGCATCCCTCGACAGAACAATTAACTAGATCATATACAGTATGTACTGTACATACAGCACTGATACAGAATGGTGTCACATTATGTGCTTTACATGATACAAATCTGCCTCTATATTAAAATGTAATCATACATGTATACATCTACCTCTTCACTGTCACACAGCAAATGTAAAACAGAGCAATCTAGGGGCTTTTAATGAAATCTAAGCTGTTACCCGTGCAGGATGGGCTGCAGGTGCAGGATGACTTGAGTCTTATGGTTGTTGCCACTGGACTCCCCCTCCTCCTTCTTCAGCGTCATGAGTTCCCCTGAAGACACGGTGACCTCAGCACCCGCCATCACCCCTCCCCACAGAGCTGCACGCAGAGAGGGCCCGGCACGCACGTTAACATCCAGATCACACACACATGCATGCATGCACTCATGTGTTTAATGCATCTAAGTCGTTTCTGGCATGCAACCGTCACAGAAATGAATCCATACTGGGCTTAAATTGATATAATCCTCAAATGGACAGGCCTTGCTG
Source organism: Pseudorhombus dupliciocellatus (assembly GCA_016785235.1). NCBI lineage: Eukaryota > Metazoa > Chordata > Actinopteri > Pleuronectiformes > Paralichthyidae > Pseudorhombus > Pseudorhombus dupliciocellatus. Next base: position 2,313,138 of record JAFBJW010000041.1, on the reverse strand, counting down.
GCTGTATAGCTGTATATACATGATGGGAAATCAAAGATAAAATACTGGGGTATGTTGGAATGAAAACAGTGTGGTTATTATCAACAATGGACTCAACAAGTGAGAATACACTGTTATAAATATCCTTTGAATCCATTTAAAGTGAAATTCTCATATCGGTGCTGTGTTATGCAACATCGCTGGATTTAGGCCACTATTTTCTACAACAAATATTAGACCTGTTGAATAAGTCTATGTGCAGGATTCCTGTTTTCAAGACATATTAAGGAAAATTCCAGCAGTTCTGAGTCTCCTCAAGAGGCTGCTTCTCACAGTGGTGTTGACAAGGTCCCATGGGCCAGTAAGATTACTTCATGACCTTAAACAGTACATGAGGCTACAGATAGAAAACATATTAACACTGGTCACATATGATGAAACACTGAGCTTAGTGGTCAGGGGGAAACAATACATGCAAGCTGATTAACAAGTTACAGAATAAGAGCATCATGGATCAATTGTGGAATAATTCTAAATCTTCCAACACAACCCAACACTGGAGCACCAGCACCACAGAAGAAGAGGAGTCACAAAATCCAATCCACACGTCCACACATTATAACTCGCATATCAAGTGGCTCACAAACTCAGTTGCGTGTCTCTCACCCACTCAAAGTGACGCGTGTCGCTGGGGCGTCACGCACAGCCTGCAGACCCGACTCGACGGCGCGCGCCCCGCTTCCAGAGTGCGTGCACACACACTCACTCTCCCTCGCGCTCACATTGAAACGCACCTAGAACACACTCCTGTCGGGATCTTCACTCACCGTTCTCACCGGAGCGCACTCCTCATCCTGCTCTGGTCGGCGGCCGCAGAGGAGCATGCGCCGCTCCGCTCACTTCCTGCAGTGGAGCAGCGTTCGCCTGAGAAGCATCTGTCCCGCTGTCACGAGAAGCGGGTAGTTCGCACGCGATGTGTAAAGTCGGTCAAACTGCTCTTATGTGGCCCGCGTGGGTTGGAGCGCCTCTAGAACATGGCGGCGCGCGCGCATACACACACACACACACACACACACAGCTCCACCGACACAGTCCTTCACTCGGGAAATAATGAAATCGCCGTATTGTATAAGCGCACGGTTCTCATTCCTCTAACTCAACACACTGTGCTCCGCGCGCGTGTGTCTTTGTGTGTGTCTCTGTCTGTGTGTGTGCGTGTCAAATTTTCCCCGTCAGTCACGCGACAGACGCTGTTCCCAGCGAGTTGCGTGCGGTGTGTGTTATTGTTGTTGCCTGTGTTCACCAGCAGGTGGCGGTTTGCTCTGAGATGAGGATAATGGAGGCGACAACAGATTTAGTGCCCGAGCACCGAGACCTAATGTTTGTGTCGAGATTATTATTAAGTTGATGATGAGAATGTCGCTCAAAGTGCATAGAAATTAAATTAAATTGAAATAAACAATTTGAAATCCGAACACATACTTCAAATTTCAATCAAAAGAAACGATTTTAAAGGAAAGGAAAACAGACTGAACAGAATGATTAAAAGTGGTACAATAAATACGAAGAATCAAACTAGTCCCATCTCCTCCTTTCATATTCTCTTAAAAACACATTCTTCTGTAGCAGAACACACACGCGCGAGCGCGCTAGCAGAACTTCTGCTTGTGTGTGTGTGTGTGTGTGTGTGTGTGTTCTAATTTTCCTCGTCAGTCACGCAACAAACGCTGTTTCCGATGAGTTCCGTTCTGTGTGTTATTGTTGTTGCCTGTATTCACCAGTAGGTGGCAGAGTTGGCTCTGAGTTGAGAATAATGGCATGTGGGTGTGTAGCAGCAGACAGCATGTTCCAAACCGTCCATCTAAACTATTTTCATTTTTGACCACAAAAGGCTCAACCCCATTACAGTTTATGTATGAAACAGACATTCAGGAGAGCGAAGTGTATTAATATAGCGCCAGTCTTACGCAGAGGTAGATTCAAGGTGATGCACAGGGACATAAATAACAAACAGAAAGAACTGAAAGCCCATTATGAAACGATTTTAAGAATAATAAAAAATATTAGAAAGAGCAGAATGGAAGGAGTAAAATATTAAAATTGATCAAACAAATCAGAATAATACTCGTCTCTTCCTTTCTTCCCTTTAAATATCTAAACACATTTGTATAGATGCATTCTCCTCATCTGTATTTTTTGTATTAATTATTAAAGTATAATAATTTGTTTGCATTTTTTCAGTACTGCAATATTTCCCTTTCTGCTTCTCTGCTGTATTTAACTATTTAACTAACTTTTATACTTCTAAAACACATTTATATGATCGATCTATCTTGACGTCAGATATTATATTATATACGTATATTACTATTTCTCAGATCAGCACACGCCCACAAATCACACCACCCATATATGGGAATGGAATGCTGGGCAATCTTTGACTGACACCCTGAAGGAGCCAATGAGAGGTGGAGTTGTTGTCTCGTGGCCAATAGTAAATATGCAGGAGTCTGTGTCGGAACTTTTCAGAGAAGAAGCTCGAGCTGCCCTTGACTAAGTCTTTCTGAGTTCCACTGAGTTTCCACGCAGGGCTGTGGAGACCATGTCCGCTGCGTGTGGAACCCTCGGGGATGCTGTGAAGTCTCTCGCGGCCCGTGTGTGGATCATATTCGGCGTCTGCTCCGCGGTGGTCCGCGGGCAGGAGGGTAAGAAAAGCTCTTCTTCGCTGTTGGGAACTTGTCAAACCTCTCGTTAGCCTTGCACTGTTAGCAGCTCTAAAGATGAATTGCTGCTGTGGTTTGACTTCATGTGCTGTGGCTCAAGTCTAGAGATGCTTTAAAAGAAGAGAAGGAGGGGTAGAGGTAACAAATGGCCAACAACAGGCTGGTAAACATCATGTACATCTTTCCAAAGCTAATAATTCACCATTCACTGTCTAGTACATGAGCTGCTCACCTCAGTGTTAGCTAGCCTAGCCTGTTTCATATAACCCCTCACAGCCAGGACGTGTTCTTTACTCTGCTGTTACTAGTTAATTATAAAGCTAACATTGGCATAACAAGTGCGTGGGTCAGTGGTAACATGTTGTGTGACCAATAGGTGCAGAGTGGGATATGTGATGTCATGGTGGCATTCTTGACATATTCTTCCCTTGTCCATGTTTACATACTGGCCCCAGCTACGAGCTCACCTGTCCCTCAGCAGTCAGGTCCATGTGCAGCATGAGTCACAGTGGACAGGTAGAACAACAAAGTTTGACCCTTGTGACTCTAACACACCACAGCCACACCACAGAACTCTTTTCTTGATTTTATCTGTCCGGGGTCCATTTATTTATTCCATGAGCTTTAGTGGGGGCTGGAAATAAGGGGAGAAGTAATTTCGGCCTCTGTTTTGTAACATCCTGATTGACGCACAAGACGGAAGAAGGCAAGGTAGTGACAGGTAGCACAGGTGAACATCCTGTCTGCTAGTGTGGACCTGTAAGGACCTGCCAGCAACGCCTCGGATGGAAAACAATGTTGCGGGGTGCTTCAGATTGACTGTCTGCTCCCCTGCCACCCAGCGTGACTGAGCTTCGCCCTCAAAATGCATCGAATGGGTCTAAATGTCCTTTATGAATGTAGAAATCTGTTGGTGTGGAGACAGACTGGAGCTGAAAAGGTTCAGTGAGCAGGGGGGGAGATTACCAGCCACCCAGAACTTCCTTGGCATTGCTGTCTCTGTGGCCTCCCAGCGGAAGGTGACAGATCCACGCTTGGTTGCCCACAGTTACAGTATGTGGCTGTGGCATTTCCAGGGGATCCCTAGGGAACCCAAGGAGGGGCAATAACATCTGAAGGTTGATGGTATTAGGAGCTCTCGGGAAGCAGGGGCTCAGCTGGTGAGATGCAGGATGTGTGTGACACAGAGCAAGTGGAAGGTTATCCTCTTGACCCTCAACAGACCTCCAGGAGCCTTATATGGAAGACAGGGACTGGGAAGTTGTCCAGGCTTGGATGGACCCCAGTGCCTTTTTTTTATGTTTTGACCATTCTCGGAACTAGACGTTGTTGGGGGTTACGGTAATGTCTGCCGCCCCCACAGCACTTATCTCTGTGTGACCAGTGTCGGAATTGAGTCATTTATTTTCTGCAACCAAGGGGAATATTGGACGCTCTAAATATTTGTGTTTCCTGTTCCAGTTCAAGTGTTAGTCACAGCAACCGCAGGTCAGGGGATGTAATGAATCAACATTCAAGAAAACAATTGCTCATGCAGAGACAAATTCAGACTTAAAAAAACATTTACACACCAGCCACACCTCTTGTGTAATGTAACTAAGACAATCAGCAATATGACCAGTGCACGCTGTTAAGAGTTTCTGAAGCTGTGTCATCTTACAGTTATGACCAGAAGCGTATAAACATGCCCTGGACTGCTGTTCAGAGTAGACTCATTACTCATCTATCCTTAAATGAGGCACTGACAAAGCCCTTAATATTCTGTGTATTCACCAAAGGAAATGAATGATGAAATCTGTCTGCGGTTTGGCTTTGTTAAGCTTAAAAATGCTTCTCACAGCTGTTGTGAAGTAAAACATCATAGTAATAAAATATTATATTTTATATACACACTTACAATACTGGAATGTACTAGCTGTGTAAGAACATTTAATTACAGGGTTGACAGTACTCTAGAGAGTTTTCAAAGATTCATCCATACTGAAGTTGATTCTCTACCAAAGCAACATTTTCTTCAAAAAAGTAGAATTGTTTTAAAACACTGGTAAGATGGATGGCCAATGGACAGAGGCTCTTTCACCCTTGGGAATCAAAACAGTTAAACATATCCCTCAACACTGAGTTTACATTTTCCCTGTGTTTCCTGCCACAGCCTCTCTATTGTATTTGTGGGATTTCAGGTGATGGCTGTGGACACACGCTGCTGGGCACAGAGTCTGGCACCTTGGCCTCTCAGAACTATCCAGGCACATACCCCAGCAACACTTGGTGTAAGTGGAGGCTTCGAGTGCCAGAGGGCCGCACATTGCAACTCCTGTTTGGAGATTTTGACGTTGAGAGCAGCCCGGGCTGCCGCAATGGCTCCCTCGTGATCACAGACAAAAACGGAGAACGCTGGCTGGGTAAGTTAGCTCTCTTATTAGACATTTCATCACCCTCGCTCTGTTTTACGCTTCGTGTTGTTACTGTTGCTCTCATAGCCGTGACTGTGGAATACACATAGGGCATGCCATTCCATTGACACATTGACAGAGGAGGCAAAGCTCATTTCGCAACAGACAAATGCACATTTCAAAACCAGGTGTATCAAGTCATGTCTTGAGGCCATGCAGGTTTTACAACCAACTAAAATGTAGACTGAGCGATTCAGGAGATTAAAAATATTCAAAATTAAATATCCATAAAATCATTCAAAAACTGCCTTTTGTGTTTATTAATGGATCGGGCTCAACCTGAGCATATTTTCTAAGTGACAGTCTGCATGGCTCTAAGGGGCTGCACAGTATTGCATGAGTGGGATGTACATTCTTTTCTGGTTCAGTGCGCTTGTTCATATTAGCGATACTTTTGCTGTAAACTGGAAATACATTTGCTTCACTTTGGAGAGACACAGATGAGCTGTGTGTGCTTTTAGAAATATGACTTGTGGTTGTGCGTGTTGCAGGTCCAGTGTGTGGGAAGCTTGATGGATTACAGAAAAATGTGACACTCAAAAGCAATGAAGTGATTATCACCTTCATGTCAGGGCCGCACCGCTCTGGACGAGGGTTTCTGCTGTCCTACACCACAGACCAGTATCAAGGTATGAGAGTAATTTGTGCACACCAATGTAAAGCGATGTTTGCTAGCTGTGCATGACTTTTGTCTTTGCAGAGCACATGTGTTACAAATGTGATGTCATTGGTTTGAATTCATTCAAAAAGTGCTCTCATTAAAATTAATGCTGGAGTAGTTTGAACATAGTTGACTGAGTGAATAACTGTCCCTGTGCAGTTGTGCGGCGATGTGTACACGTGTGGTTGTGAGTCACTGCTTATTGGCATTCACCCTCCATCACTATCTTTGCTCTGGCGTGTTTGCTCAGAAAGCAGGAGTCAGACTCCTTCTCCCAGGCTGAATGGAATGAGGCCTCAGGCTTCAGTCTGTTTTGTGGAGTGGCTGAATTCCCCGCTTCACCAGCCTGCAAGCCCCTTCCCTTCCCGTGTTTGTCGCCATAAGGCATCTGAATGCTGAGAGGTGTTGATTTAGAGGCTGTTAAGTCCACAGATGGGACGTAACTTCACTTATTCTTCCAGGGCAACAACTGATTGTAATATGTGGGAACATAACTGTTTTTTGGAAGTTTAGATTCAATGACAAAATAAAATAAAGATTTAATTTGACTGCTAATCTATATTTAGAGTTAATTTCCTGTCCTCTGAATAAGGTATCCTGCCCTGTACCGTATGTATCATAGTTTCCTGTTTTTACTGAGCTGTTTATGAAATCTGGCCATGTCTGCGGCTAAGCCCGCCTTCAGACTGACAAACCACTGTCTGTTAACTGTGATCACACATGGCCCATTTGCTGTACTTGTGGACAAGTCAGAGTAACAAAGGCCATAGTCACAACTGTGATGAGTGCTCATCCCCTAATTTAGCGCGCGGATCGTGCTCGGCTGTCTCGCACAGAATCTGTTTGTGTGTTGGTGAATGAGGGGCAGGGGTAGTATTATGTAAGCCTGAGATTCCTAGTACATATGCATACGATTAAAGAAAATGTTAAATTAATTCTCATGAGTGATTGTTTTATATATTGGTCTGTGTTCTTCTTTTTACAGATGTCATTTCTTGTTTACAACGAGGATCTCATTTCAGCTTGCAGTCGTTGAGGTCAGCTGTTAACTAGAACTATGTTCTCTCTACATTAATCACTTTCAGGAGATTGTGTTGGGTTATCCTGTTGTGTTGATGTATGCTGTTGTTTCTCAGTGTTTACTGCCCTGCTGGGTGTAAGAATGTCACAGGGGACGTGTGGGGGAACTCTGAACTGGGTTACAGAGATGTAAGTATGCTTCCTTTCTTTTAACAAGGCAGATTTTTTTTAACGTGCAACTAAAACAACATTCACCCTCTTTTACAGACCTCAGTGCTTTGCAAGTCTGCCGTCCATGCTGGAGCTATATCTGATGATATGGGGGGTCGTGTCACTGTGACTCGTGGTAGAAGTCTCACACTCTATGAATCCACCTTTGCCAATGGAATCCTCTCGAAAACGTGTGTTTGCTGATTTGGCAGTAAAGTGACAGATGCTGCTTAGCTCCAAATGGAATTTCTTTATGTATTTGTAAATGTACTTACATGTTTCCTGTCCTCTTTTGAAGGGGATCATTATCTGAGAAGAAGCTACTCTTTGGCCAAGGTATGATTCAAATTAGGTTGATACTATTTTCCACGTTTTAGTTTATTTTTCATGAAGCCACTTGAAACTTTTTTGTTTCAGGTTCAAAATGTTTCTTTCAACCAAGTAAAAATAAAACCAGCTTTTGGGCTTATTTTACAGTAGTGCACACAAATTACTCAAGTAGCCTCAATCAACACCTACTAAAACATTTTCATCCCTCCATCCTCTCCTCTGGTCTCTGAACAGAATGCAAAAACATCTTACCTGTTTCCGGCCTTAATGCCTCGACTTTCTGGAACATAAACAGTCAGGAGTACAGAATGTTCTGGTCCTCCAGAAACATGGATTCCAGCCATGAGTTCCTACCCTGGACAGCAGAAAGTGATGATGCCAGCCCATGGGTGGAGCTGGAGCTGAGTGATAGAAGCACCATCACAGGTATGTTATCAGTGTGAATATACAGTTAGTGTTGTGTGTAAAGGCAATGTTGTTTAATAAAGTATTACAATGATAAGTCATGTGACTGTTATGTTTACTTGTCTACAGCATTGTCTCTCCATTATTATTTTCTCTCATTATCTTGTCCTTAAAGTGGTTCTAAAACATGCTGTGTTCTGCTCCCTCAGGAATAATAACAATGCGATCAAATGAGTACTACACAGAATCCTACATTCTTTATTTCAGTAAAGATGGGAAGAACTGGAAGCTCTACAAAAGTGCTCTCAGCAAAGAGAGAAGGGTATGAATTACAGTGGATGGATGTTTCCTTGCTGTTCCTGAGTTTGCAACAGTCCTGCACTTGTGTGGCAGCTGACTTTGTCCTACAAGCTCCATGGTGTCATTCTCTGTGAATAATTAACCTGGTTGTTATGGTTCCCAGGTGTTTCAGGCGTATACTGAGGGACACCTGAGGGTTGTCAACAGCTTGTTTCCACCTGTGGTTGCTCGGTTCATTCGGCTACAGCCGCTGAGCTGGCATGTCAGAGCCTCAGCTCAGGTCCAGGTCCTGGGTTGTCCAGTTACAAAGCTCACACCAAGGTCCCGCCCACCTGCAGGTAGGCCCCCAGTCTCAATTTACTCAGAATAAATCTATTTAAGTGATATGTTCAGCAGTTTAGGTTTCCTGACCTTAAGTTTTTCTCTGTTGCTGCATGTCCAACAGAATCTCCGTCGATTAAAGTTAACATGGGAACGCCGCCCCCAAGCCCCTATCCCACCCCCACAGACGCCCCAGTGTTAGTGGAGACGAGACTCAGTATGAACTTTTATCACCCTATAATTAATCTACGTGAACAATGATGAAGTTTGGAGAAGTTTGAGAAACTCAAAATGACCTTTCTTCTGTCAACTCTGTAAAGTGTCTCAGACTTGTACAACTGTTTACTCACTCTGATTCCTGTGCTCCTGCAGGCACCAGTCAGCCGGTGATCGTGGCAGTGGGAGTGGTCCTGGGGCTGATAATGTGCGGCAGTTGTTTGTTTGCTGGAATCTGGTGGAAGAGAAGGTAATATATTTATTATGAACTTTTATGAAATGGGTTTTTATTTGTACATTTTAAATCAACTGTCACATAATGTCAAATATATTTATATATAAATATAATATACGTTTAGTTACTGTCTAGTACTTCCAGTACATACATTCCTGAAATGTTTTGTCTTCTTCCTCCGTCCAGAAAAAAAGAATCACAAATGAAGTACTCTTTACCTAAAGGTAAGTCAAGTGCTGTTAGATTTTTCCAATAATGTTTAATCTTTTCCTAAATAAGAGCCTCTGAATCATTTTGTGTGTCCATTAGGTTGTCAGAGTTTCCAGGCAAAGAGTGTCCACTGCCCTCAGTCTGAGCTTATCTCCTACCCTCTGGAGCGAAATGTCCACGACGCTCTGCCTAACCCTCCTCTCAATGGTAAGAATTCCTGTACAGTTTCTATAAATGTGAACTTTTTAAAGAGAACAGGATGCAAATCTGTCTTTCTAGAAGAACTATCAGCTGCTGCCATTTTCCTATAGCGCATTTAAAATTGATGTCAAGTTCCTATATTTTTTTTCTCCCCTCACACTGTGTGGTTTCAGTGGTGAGTTTGAGGAGCTCATGCCAGGCCTGACAGGCAAACAGCTCCCTTCACGAGATGGCCATTCTTTCCCCCGGCTCAGCCCATCACCCAGTCACAGTATAAACATTCCTTTCTTTGGTCCACAGAGCCTCTCTGAAAGAGACCCTTTAATTGGAGCTCGATAAAGAGTGCTCAGCCTTCTCCCCACCACCACCTCCACCAGTTACCCTCTGTGCCCCCCCACTTTCCCTTCTCCCAGTGAGGGGGCCCTTCACTGAAAGGTCCAGTGATAAACAGGACAGAGGGTCAATGCTAAGACAAAATACAGCTCTCACTCAAGCCGGTCTAATTAAAATAGTTCTGGCTCTGAGGATCGCTGCGGGCCCTTGAGTCAGGTCTAAGCCTCCCACACCACAGCCTCCTCTGCTGGGATGAAGAGAAAGTCCTGTAAAACAGTGGTCCCCAACCTTTTCTGTACCATGGCCCAGTTTAATGTCTGACAATATTTTCACGGCCCAATCTAAAGGTGTAGCAGATAAAAACAAAATAAAATAATAAGATTATTAAAAATCGGCATTAAAAACTGTGGTACTCCCCACCACCACCTCCACCAGTTACCCTCTGTGCCCCCCCACTTTCCCTTCTCCCAGTGAGGGGGCCCTTCACTGAAAGGTCCAGTGATAAACAGGACAGAGGGTCAATGCTAAGACAAAATACAGCTCTCACTCAAGCCGGTCTAATTAAAATAGTTCTGGCTCTGAGGATCGCTGCGGGCCCTTGAGTCAGGTCTAAGCCTCCCACACCACAGCCTCCTCTGCTGGGATGAAGAGAAAGTCCTGTAAAACAGTGGTCCCCAACCTTTTCTGTACCATGGCCCAGTTTAATGTCTGACAATATTTTCACGGCCCAATCTAAAAGGTGTAGCAGATAAAAACAAAATAAAATAATAAGATCGGCATTAAAAACTGTGGTATTTTCTCTTTAATAATAATAATAATTATTATTATTATAATTATTCTGTACTGTGTACAGTTAAAAATTCCTACACTTTACAAAATAATAGAAATTATTTTTTCTTTCTGTGCGGCCCAGTACCAAATGACCCGCGGCCCACGGGTTGGGGACCACTGCCGTAAAACACAAATAAGCTGTAGGAAGTTAACAACATTTTTTATCAGAGTAGCAGTGTATAAGTGGAGATTCCACAGTAACAGTATAAAGTATGGTCTCTTCTTTGAGTCTCTGCTGGTGGCCCTGCACAGTAAGTTGGCCAAATAACAGTTCAATGTGTAGGTCTAATATTGGACTGGTGGTTTAATGTCATCTGTGCAGCACACTGATGTTTGGATCTCCCATGAATAGAAACTCATTTGTATTCATCCATTCATTCTGTCCAGACTACGCAGAGCCCACTGTTGCAGTTCTTGGACAGAAGGTTGGGTCGACATTTCGACCCTCCACAGACGAGGGCTACACCACCCCTTTCATCTTGAACCATTACGACACTCCTGGCAACCTGCCAGAGTATGCTGAGCCCCTTCCCCCTGAACCCGAGTACGCCACCCCGTTCGGCGATCAGCCCTCCGAGCCCAACTTGCCGACTTTGACGGGGATGCTTCACAGCAATACGCACACACCTCACAGCAATGCCAGGACAACACACAGCCACGCTCAGTATGACTGCCCCTCTCACAGAATGCTATCCAACGGTTACTGCACTCCTGCGCTACACGTCAGTGGCCCACGACCCGTCAGCGTGGTCTACGCCGAGCCCAAGTCATGTGACACTTTATTACAGAATCACACATACGAGGAGCCTTTGTGAGCTCAACTCAGCTCACACACAGTGAACATAAAGACTCTCTTGAGCTAAACGTGCAGCGGGACCAGAGAAGCACTTGCAGTGATCTCAAGTGGACCCTGAGCTGTACGGTGTCACGCCCAGAGCGTACCAACACTGACAGAGCTGAACTTCCACTGAGGAGTCACTATGAACCTCTATGCATATGTGATGTACAGAAATATCTGAACACCGTGCGGGCAGTTATTTCTCTCCAGGAAACAAATATTTGTATAGCGGAAATATCCCATGATGCACAAGGAAAGTCCAGGTTCAGGTGTGTCTCAGAGATAATGTTTATTGATGTAAATTGTCATCACACGCTGCACTTTCAGAAAACAGCCAGTCTGTTTAACAGGTTAACGCAAACAACTGAATGTAACTTGAACTCACCAAACATTGTGTTCATAATGTGTCATTTCAACATGTTTTGTAAAAGGGGAAACATTTAAGAAGCACTATAAATGGTTCACTGTAACTAAGTGGTAAGGATGTTGGTATGAATATGAATATGAATATCTAACAGTAGTGGATTGTCTCTAATCTGCTGGTGGCGGTTAACCAGGTATCCACCATCCATTCATAACATACATTGTAAAGTAACAAATACTGGTTTAAAATAAATGTTTAAATTATGGTATAATACAGAAAGGCACAACAGGCAAACTTAGGACAGAGGACAAACTGCTGCAGTGTCCTTGAGCAAGACTCAAACTAATGTATATTCTATGAGACACAGACAGTGAAATAGGACATTGCTGTTATGCACACTGATCGCCATAAGAGTGAAAATTACAAAATATATATTTAAGATAGAAAATTTTTTGATTGAAGTGAAGCTGGGTGGCAGAGTCCTCCGTTATATCTGTAACTGTCACTAAATGTTTGTACTATTTTGGGAAAAAACTACTGTTGGGGCCACATTTGTGAGTTTTTATTTTTTTTTGGCTATAATAAAACAAGAAGAATGCAACTTCTTCCACTGCTGGATAAGGCACGATAAAATGTCTGAAGTCTTTTTCAGACATTGGCCTGGTGTGTGGGTGTGTTATTGCAGCAGTGACGTCCTTCAGGTTATTTTCAGAGTGATTTAAAGCCAATAGCAAGCTACACAGCCCTGAATATCTTACTCATAGAAAAATCTAGGATTTATCAATTACATTCTGAAAAATGTAATTTAAACAATTTTGTTTCAAACATAGGAACAAGTGCATATTGTGGAGTATACAGAATCTCTCCTCGCAATACTTTCGGGGGGTGCAATTTAAAGTCTATGAAAAGAAAAGAAGCAGTTCAATACTAACTATATATATTTATATATTCCACACAAGTGCTTTTGAAGGACTTAGAAATGATACAAACTTTGGTGTTGTTGATGCACCAATGGAAATACTGCCGAAATGTTAGATCAGGCTTTGTTAGAAGAGCAAATCTAAGTACCAATCCAATACCAGGTCTTTAAATTACATTAATGTCACCCAATCTTTTCCCAGATAACGCTTCTTCTTTACCACACCAACCAGCTGCTGCAGAAGCAGTGATTTCCAGTAGCACAGTATTACACAGAGCTAGTGGAAATGTCAGCAATTAGGAAATATTTCCCACCGAACCGTCCCACAGGTTAAACGGCAGCACATACTGCATGCTAAACATCAGTTTTGAAGGGTGGTGCAAAACTTTTGAATACTAATGGCAGCTGTCCTCGATTCCATTCAAGGTTGGCATCTCACAGCTTGTGGCTAAATTAAATGCAGTGGCATTAAGTGGAATCTGCATGGTTACTTTGATACGCAAAGTCCAGGTCCATTACAGTCCCGTTTCTGGCAGGGAAATGGTGTCAGAACATCTCATTAATTCACTCCGTCCTTTTACCCTAGACCCTCTCATTTGTTCTCAACTTGTTCCTCGACTCCAGCCCGCTCCACCTCCTCTGTCCCCTCAGAGGAGTAGTGCTCCAGGGTCTGGTGTCTGTTCCTGGACGGGGCATCTTTAAAACGCAGGCCACAGTCTTCACATGCGTACAGAAGGCCCTCTCTGTTACTGCCCGGGTTTCTTGCTTCAGCGGTAGTCGAAGCAGCAGATCTTCTGGTAGTTGCAGGTGAATGCGATTCATTATCTGACCCGTTGGGTGCGTTTCGGCCAATGCTGGCCGGGGGCAACGTCCTGGGATAACCCTGACCTGCCGCCCCACGATGTGCTCCCCCAGCCCCAGCTTCCCCGGCATGTTCCAACGCCAGGCCGTGAACTGTGCGATAGTGGAAGCGGATCCCAGAGCGGTTGGAGAAGCTTTTCCCACAGAGGCTGCAGCTAAAAGGCCTCTCACCTGTGTGGATGCGAGTGTGAATCTTCAAAGCCCCTGACTGCGTGAAACATTTCCCACACTGGTTGCAGCGGTAGGGCTTCTCTCCAGTGTGTGTCCTCTGGTGGGCCCGGACCCCTGCAAGATGGGGGAACCCCCTGCCGCAGAATCCACAGGTATACGGCCTCTCCCCTGTGTGAATCCGCCTGTGGATCTTCAGGGCACCTGACTGGCTGAAACTCTTCCCGCAGTCAGCGCAGGTGTAGGGCCGTGCTCCAGTGTGCACGTTGAGATGGATGCGCAGGTTGCTGTGGGAGTTAAAGGCCCTGCCGCATTCTGTGCAGAGGAAGCCTGACGGCTTGTGGGTGTGCTCGGAGCGCTGGTGCTGCAGCAACTGGGATGGCCGTGAGAAGGAGGCAGAGCAGTGCATGCAGGGATGCAGTGACAACAGCGGGGCAGCTGTCCTTCCTTTGTCCTCCCGCTGCTGTGTTTGTTTGTGCTGGTGCTGGAAGATTTGAGCACAAGTAGGAACGGAGCGCTGGCAGGAGAAGCAGGGAAAGGGACCAGAAAGCTGTGGGGGGTGAGAGTGGGCAAGCTGAGGGCAGGAAAAACAAGAGGTCAAAGGGCAGTGGTGGTGATGAAAATGATGGGCCCGAGTGTGTGAAAATGGCGATTCGGGGCCATCCTGACTGCAGGCCTGGAGGCTGCGGTGGCAACACAGGCAGGGAAACACTGAGAAACTGGACAAAGAGCTTGAGGACGCTCTGGTTGGATGAGTCTCTGAGTCTTGGTCTGAGCTCTGGGCCCCTCTGTCTGCATCCTCCCCCTGCAGTCTGCCAGGCGTCCTGGTCCCTAACTCAGATGAGCTGGCTGTGCTGCTTTGTTCAAGAGTGTCTGAGAGGCACATGCTGACGCTGACTGGTGCGGTGCTGCTGAGGTCTTTGGGGTGGCACGCAGCGTCTGACCGCGCAGCCGAGGACGGAGATTGTCTGGGTTTTAACGTCTCAAAGGAAGGCGGGGACGTTGAGTAAGGGCAGCCCGGGCAGACGCAGGCATGGTGCACATCTAAACATGAAGAAAACAAGACTCTCAATGAAAATAATCTTTGACAGAAAAGGGTAAGCCATTGTATGGCCTCTGACCTTCTCGTCTATCTCTGGCCTCTCCTTTCCGCTGACCCGACCCGGACTGGGTTTGACGGCCAGCCTCTGCTCCAGTCTTGTCCTGAGTAGGTGGAGGTTGCTGCGGGGGCTCGAGCAATGCAGCTTTAAACCCCAGAGTCGCACCACCACCACCTACACTCATGCCCCAGGCTGCGTTCAGCATATCTGGCTGATCCTTGGAGGTGCTTCCAGAGGTGATGAGCTCACCAATAAACTGATGCATCTCCATCCAGGAGCAGGGACCATGCTGCGTGAAGCACAGACACGTGAGTTTGGCGACACAGACACGGTGTGTACGGATGACTGCAGGCTGACCATCACTGTGAAGTTCAATGAATCACATTGTCTGCTTCTATCACGACAGACCAATGCAACGTCAAACCCGTTTTGCTAACTCAAATGTAATGTAAAAGCTAACTCAAATAGCATCGTCACACACTTACAATGTCGTTACTCTTGTCTTTGTCCATTAATTCAAACACGCGCTGCTGCTGGGGGCAGGATGTCTTCACAGCAACACTCTCAGTTATTCAGAGACGTGTCCAAAACAATGGAAGCGACACAAACACACGTTTTTCACAACACGATGTCATCTGTGCTACAGCTTTTGTTTTTTCCTTACCTTAGCTCCTACCATGTCTGTGATTGGCCTGCCCTGTTAGGCTTCCGGGATTATAACCAATCACCGCTCCTCATGGTTAACTCTAATCCAATCAGGTGCTGGAGTGGGGAGGGACTTTTTTTCCGAGAGAGGGTAAAAATAACGTTTCCTGTTACACACGTCACATAAAAGACACGCTAGTATTTCCGGGTTTTGTTGAAAATCTTGTGACGGGAGATGTAGTTTTTAAAAGTCTAGTACAAAACCCTAAAAATAAAACAATATATGTAGCTATATATCTGTATCCATTTAAAGTAATAAGTAGACTCACTGATTTAATATCACAGATGCAATAGGAAATGTCACTTATGATAAAAACTGGTTTAGATTCGAACACTTACACTTACACCACAGGGCAGTAAGTTTACAAATAAAGAATAATGGTAGTCAACACTCACAATGGTTGATATTGCAGGAGAAAATGTATTTATTTATTTGCATTTAGAAAACAACACAATTGCAGACTTTTGGATAACAAGTATTATTGTAATGTCAATGAGATGTGCTTTTATTTGCTTATTTTAAAATCAATACATTACCAAACATAGAACTAAAGGTAAAGTGTATATATATGCAAAAACGCAAGTATTCAGCTGAATACCAAGGAACCTAGTGTTTTAATTTAACCTAATCACAGCTCCACACATCTATACTACATAGAAGTCATAACTATTCCAGTACCATAATGCTCTTGTGGTCCAAGTAACAAATCTTATTTGGAAATAAAATTCAGAAAAATGGAGATCAAAAAGTTATGATTAAAGACTTTGTTTTTCTTTAGTTACAGCAAAAGTCATACAGAAATCCAACAGGTTCTGCTCAGGAGATAAATCCACTTAGCCACACGGCAAAAAAAATCTGCTTTCTCATGTTTTCACATTTATGTAAAGACAGGTACAGACAATTACCAGGCAAGTCTATGAAGGGTAGAAAATGTGACCGCAGGATATTTTTACTGCTTTCAGTGCGCTATATCCAAACATGGAGGGTGTGAAACATCCACCTCAGTCTTAAGTTATTTCTCTGCCATTCTGTTTGGTCAGCTAACAGGACTTTGTAGACCCTAAATCACAATCCAAGCTGTCAGACTGAGGCTCTTTCTTAACATCCACGATTAGTTCAGATGAAGGATTAAGAAAGGGGAGGTCCTCCTGTTCCACTTTTACTTCTGTCTCTGCTCTTCTTGGATTTGTTGCTTCGGTTGCTTTCATGTCACTTGTGCTGCAAACTTGTTTTCCCGTGCCACTAGTCTCTCCTGAGATTTCAAATTCTTGAGGCTCATTTTTAACAGTTTGAAGAGGAATGTCGTTAAGAGCAGACTTGGATGAGTTACACCTTTTAGACAAATCCAAAGGTGCTTCACTTTCTGGATCCTGTTTAATACTATTTGCCAAATCCAGAGGGGCATGGGGCTGCACTCCTGGTGCAGCGTCCACTGCAAGGTGGGTAGATACTGCAGGTGAGTTGGGATTGCCATTGCTTTCAGTTGGACACACAGGAAGAAACAAAACAAGTTTAACACCGGGGGGTGGTTGTTTGTCAAGGGTTAGCTTCCATAATCCGTCTGATGGGCGGGAGCCAGTGGACCTATCCTCTGCCATGTGTCCAGGACTTACAGATTCTTTAACAGGTTTGGGGGAAACAGTGGCAGGCATGGCGACTACGTTTGCTGAGCTGGTGGAGTCTGGTTTTGCACTGAGCTTCTTTTTCTCAGAGGTCTTTGAGGTCTGATGCTTTTTACCAGAACTCTGAAATAGGAAACACAACAGACAAATGCCAGTTAGATTGTTGTTAAGCAATACCTCCACTAGAGGGCAGTGCTGTTTGTTTATCGATAAAGAGCAGATGAGGTTGTGATGTGTGAAGGTGATTTAGCTCAAGCGCAAATTGAATCAATAGCTGCACGGAGGTCAAATGTATGTTCACCAAAAAGGAAACCATGCTTTCAAAAATAGGTAAATACAGTTACAACTGTTAACAGTGTTACTGTCTTACCCCAGGCTGAGGTGTCTTTCCACAGGTCTTGAGGTGGCTGTCATAGTTCCACTGGTGGGGGAAACCCAGTCCACAGCTCTGACAAAGGCAGGGTGACTGACCAGCATGACCACCCATGTGGGACATTAAAAGCAAGGCTGACCGGAACCCCTTTCCACATTCGGCACATTTCAGTACCCTCTGGTGAGCTCCAGCATGTTGCTTAAGCTCTTCTGAACTTTCAAAACTCTGTCCGCACTCCAAGCATCTGATCTCATCGCCCTTTGGCTCCTGGTTGCCCCAGCAGCCAGTGTCCTTCTTGTGTTGCTGGAAGTCCTGCTGACTAACAAACTCTCTCAGACACGCCACACAGTGAATTCGTTCAGGTTCACACTTGTGTTGGCGGTACTGCACTGCCAGGCGGAAGTGGCAGCGACATCGTATGCAGGTGTAAGGCAGCAAACCAAGGTGGGAGAAGCTGTGTTTCAAGAGAGCGTTCTTCCTCGTAAAGGTCTTTGAGCAGTCTGTGCATTTTAAAGTGTGGTGGCACAGCTTCTTCCGGTGGCGCGCGAGGGATTTCAAAGAGGAGAAATTGCGGCCACACACTTCACAAACAACAGGCACACTGCATTTGTGCAACTGCACATGAGACTCGCACAACTTCAAAGAAGTAAACACACGTTTACAAAGGTCGCACTCGTAGAACTCCTTCTCAAAGTGAAAATGCGTCAGGTGGACATCCAGATCCTCCTGCACTGCAAATCTCAGGCGACAAACTCTGCACGTGAAACGGTCCACTTTGGTCTCAGCGTGTGTGCGCAGGTGGACACGGTAGTTGTAGATCTGGCAGAAGCGCTTTCCACATTCAGCGCAACAATACGGGCGTGCCCCGGTGTGCAGGTTCATATGGTCCCGCAGCTCCAATTTGGAGGGAAGCTGGACGTTGCAGACACTGCAGCTGTAGCTGCCTGAAGGATCTAACCCTGGAGAATGAAGCTCATGATCAAATATCTACACTAACTGATATGTTCCATTATAGTTATTATCACCATACATCAGATTTAAAAAGAATAAATGGTAATAATCTATAATTTTATTATTGTTAACAAATCATGTTAACACCAAAACAAATGTGAAGCACTGAGATTCTAAAATCAGTCATGTATTTCAAATTAAAGCAATTCAACAGTACATTTGTAGCTTCAGTCTTACCATTGTTTAGCCTTTCTTCTTCGTCATAATCCTCTTCTATGTCAAACTCTTCTTCCTCATACACATCCGATACTTCGCTGTCTTCTGAGTCATCGTCCACACCCTGCTGCTCCTCTGAGGAACCGTCCTGCGCGGCATCTCCACCGTGAACGCTTTCCTGCGCGTCGTCTTTCTCTTCATTGATCAGCTGTGGCTCATCCGTCTGTCCAGCGGTGGGAACGTCCACTGCAATCTCCGCGGGTGCACCCTGCTCATCTTGCACAACCTGTGCACAAGCTTCTCTTTTAGCACGTGCCGTTCGTTTTTCTGAACCCACTTCCTCATCGTTCAGCGACAGCAGTCTTCGTTTGCGTGTGTTGGGCAGAGAGGTGGCAGACTGACTGGGTGCCTCGCTGGCCGAGGTGTCCGGCGGCTGCAGGATGCCAGGAAATCCCAGCTCCGTCAGTTGGATATCAAGGGTGTATTCGATGGACATGACTGCTGGCTGGGTGACACACAGGGGGACAGGTATTTCAATAAATAGCATTTGATGACCAGGACAATGGGTTAAAGTTTAACGGTTAAGTGTGGAGAATTGAGTGGCATCTAGGGGTGGACTTACATGTTAATGTTTCTTTGCTCGATGCGCCACAGAAGTTGGCAAACAACTTTTCCATGGAAATTCTTCTTCTTCTCCCCTGACACACCCGAGCTCAGCGCCAGCCACCCTCGCTCACCTGGCGGGAGGAGCCGCTGACAAACAGCGCGTGCTTCAGAACAATGGGGACATTCCTTTTTTCCTCGACATTAGCTGCTCCGGGTCGGTCTCAAGATGACTCGCACGCGTAGACGACAGACCAAACTAATAGATTAGAAACGCGACAACCCGGCGATGACAAGAGCCGAGCAGGGAGATACATGTTCTCTTGTCCGGATCCATACAGTCCACGGTCCCGATGATAGCCGAGAACTGAACGAGCAAGAGAGACAACAATGAAGAGCCGCAAGATGGGATCTGAGCGCGGGTGCGCCCCTAGTGTCCCGGAGAGGTACTGCATGCCCAAACAGCACCTGCTCGTCCACCAGGGATGAGTAATGTGCTGTCTATGGTAAGAAGGTGCACTTACAGAAAGAAAAGTGTTCTGAGTGAAAATACACGATTCAATACATATTGTATGAGTACCGACTGTATTGTATTTGACTTTTCATTTAAGTAAGCACTTTCTACTTTGCTTTTATTTTAGTTAAAATATTCCCGTGCTGATCTGACATGTTTCGTCCTGTCCAAAGCATTTCATCGTATTGTTGACTCTAATTGTGTCAATATGCACATGACAAATAAAACTTGCTCCTTTATGTATTTACCTTCACACACACTAAAGACAAAAAAAACACAAAAGCAGTATTCAATAGAAACACACAAGGCAAAAGATGACATAACAATAGAAGTATAGCTGTGCAAAAATATAGGGTAAGTGCATTATTTGATTTTGAATTCAAAGAGTAAAGATGGACATACTTGGCACCAGTGCAAGTGTCTGGTACCATGCATTATACAATTATTCTATTCAAATACAACAGGAGAGTACATCCCACACTGTAAACAAAGAGTAAAATATTCACATTGTGCTGCTCTGAACCTAAATGTGGATGTACACACGTCATTCAGATGAATATCTTGCATTTGAATATGCTAATGGCCCTAACATTATCAATAGGTTTACATGAGTGCAATGTGTGTGAGATCAACACCTACAATATAAAGACACCTTTCAAGTTGTGTTTCTATAGTGGAAATGAGAAAACAAAGACAGAAAGGCACATCGTTTCTTCAGCACCCTCCCTTAGGATGGCATGTTTTATTACTTTTTTTTTTTTTTGCAGTGTCCAGACACATTGCAGTGGGGAGAGAAACAATCCAATTAGCGAATAACATGATATACTCAGATCCTTATGGGACTCAAATGTATTACAAAGCAAGGAGTTCCATTTCAGAAATGTCTAAGACATGAACTATTATTCTAATAAGTGAAAAAAATATTGATTACAGGGGATTGTTTCTGCCCACAAGCCAAACACTCCACAATTAATCTGAAGAACTTGGCCAAAATAAAAATGTTAGCAGAATGCAATTTTGTTTAAAAAAAAATCAGATACTTAATTTAGAAAGGAACATAATCAAAATATTAAGTGTAAAAAATGCACAATATGAACCAGAAGCTGTACATAACATTTCTTTTGACACACATTCAAACATAGCATCATTACTAGGCATCTAATTTGCTTGATAGTTTGTACTCGTCTGTTTTGAAAAAAGGAGGAAAAAAAACATTAAAAACACTTTACCACAAAGTGAGTTAAACTCAAGACAGTTATAAATTCACACCACACGCAGTTCACACATTAAAACCAGAAAAAAAATAAGAGTAAGAGTTAATCAAAATGTTTTTTTCCACAGACAAACTATGATCCATGACAAAGGGTGTAATAGATGGATTCAACAACATTTGGTTAGTCAATTGAGAACATGTGTCTGTTTGTTTACAGTTTAATCAGCTCATTATCAATAACTCAACCCAAAATTAGCTAAAACATCATTCTTAAAAACCATTTCAAACTCATCTGAGACCGTGATGGAGCATCAAATATTCATTATTGAAAAATGGAAAATTCCTGGCTAAAATCTTCAAAAACCATACACTTTTTAAAATGTCCACATAATGCAATTATCTCTTTGCAGCTGGGTTTTCGGGCTTTTCATCCGGGTGGCTTTTTTGGTGAGCTTTCAACGTGCGCTCACGGCCAAAGCTCTTGCCGCATGTTGGACAGGCAAGGCGACCGACGGCATGAGCCCTTGACATGTGGGCATCGAGCTGCTCTGAGCGGGCAAAGCTCTCTTCACATTCGTCACAGGGGTGGGCTTTCCGCGGGGCATGTTTCTCCTTCTTGTGAGCGCGAAGCTGAATCAAGCTGGGAAACGAGAGGTCACATTCAGGACACGGGTGCTGACGCAGGGGGGCTGGGTCTACTTTAGGCTTCTTCTCCTTTCCTGAAGCTTGACCATCATCCTCTGGGGTCTTTTCCTCTGTTTCTGATTTAGCTGCAGCTTTAGGAGGGCGGCCTCGCTTTGCTAAACGCGGCTTTCCCTTTTCCTCAGCTGGAGGTGGCGCTGACTCGGATGTGCTGCTAGCCGTCACCGCTTCCTCGGGTGCTTCTGCCTCATCCTTCTTTTTCTGCTTTCCCTTTTTCTCAGCAGCAGCCGGTTCTTCAGTTTTGGAAGGCCGTCCACGTTTCTTGGCGGCTGAAGGGGTGTCGTTGCAATGCTGACCACCTGGGTATTTCTCCTGGTGAGCTAGCAGCTCTGACTCCTTTTCTAAGCCCTGACCAGACTTCTTGCATTGATGGGTCTTTGTGGGCTCCTCTGGCTGTTGTGGAGTCTCTACATCTGGGCGGGGATGCTGGATCAGGCGATGAGTACGCAGAAGTGCAGCACTCCGGAAGGTTTCATTGCAATCTTTACACACCAACTGTTTCTCTGGACACACTTGTCTTCTGTGGGTTGTGAGCTGCATAAGTAAGGAGCATAATGTTAACAATAATACTAATTTCAAATATTCCAATATAGTTTTAAATTAAAATATATTAAAATATTATACGCACTTCAGAGAAGGTTTTGAAGCTCTCCTTGCAGTGAACACATTTGAAGGGCTTATCATCCTTGCTGTGTGTTGGCTGGTGCTGCGTCAGTTCTTCAGATGACAGAAATGTGCGATCACACACATAACATGTGAACAATGTGTTTCCCTGTGGGAAAATAAAAAGAGAATTCAGAAGCGCTGATCGTGCTATATCACATTCACTCAGTTCACCGAGGTCCAGGCAACAGGAGTTTTTCTTAATAGCCTATTTTCTTGAATTCCAATTCTATTACAAGTACATACACAATCACAGACTAGGAGAAATTAAAATTAAACATTTAAAGTGGGATGAAACATGACTGAAAAATAAAAATAACAAATGCCTCATTACTATTAAACCCAGCAGAGTGATTACAACTTAAAGACAGTAAAACCCAGTGTAAACATGTCACTCAAGAAGCGTGTTAATAACTCACCTCATAATTCAAAGAGGTTTTACATCTGTATTTCTGCTAAACTACATAAACGAGCACTGTGAAACCCACCTGCTGAAGCTGTTGCTTGTACTCTTCCCGGTGGCTCTTCTTCATGTGCCTCTCCTTGGCTTTGGCACTGCAGAATGTGATGAAGCACTGGAAACACTGCAGGTTTTCATGCTGGTCTGGAGGGGGGGGGGGTGATGGATATGGATTGTGTGAGAGATCTACGGGTGGTCTTCAATTTGAATTCAACATACTAGTTATGTCCGTTGATACTTACAGGACTGAACAGCTGGTGCAGGGGGACCGTTCAAAGTGATGGGTTTGTAGGGCTCTGCTGGTTTTTCAGGGGGAGCTTCAGGAGGAGGGTCCGGTAACCCCCGACCCATCACTATCTCCTCTATGTTTAAAATATCAGAGTCCATCCTGGGAGGCTGGCGGGTCTCAGCAAACACAGCAATTCCCTCTGATCTAAGAGAGAATGGGACAGACAGACACAGCAGCAGTTTGATTAAACAGCGGGAAACCACTCGGTTCTAAGCCCACGGACGCCAGGGTCGATGTTATGTTCAACAGATGACAACATGGGAATAACATGCAGAGCTAGTTAGGCTGTATCGCTGAGGTGGTCGTTTAGAACGTCGCGTTTTATGACGCTTCGCGGGTTTTAACTGAGCCCAGGTTCCTCCCTGTGGTCACTCAAGTTTCGGCTCACCCTGGCTAACGCTAACGTACGTTAGGGCCCCTAGCTACGCTAACTAGCTGCATGCAAGCTTGCGAACATCCGGCCCTGTGTTGGCTGATTAAAATGCATCACCGAGTCTATCCGATAAAGAAGTGCGACTTAATAAAATTTTAAGCGCACCAGTTTCATGCCTGTACACGTAGCTAATGCTAATCGTAACGAAAACAGTCCATCGAGCGGGCTAACGCTAGCTAGCAGCTAGCGCTAACAACACGGGCTGCCATTCAAAACGGACCGAGGAGTTTTTCTGTCCTCAAACCAACTTTTAACTTTTAACGCACACACGCACCCCCTACAGATAAATAGCACGCACATTAATATAGGTGAGTGTAGTGCGTGATCTCAAAAACAAGCAAGTAAAAGTGAGTAGACGCCAGCGTTACCTCTGCCCGCTCTTTGAATGTAGTTTGACTGGAGGAGAGTTGACCTCACAGAAGCACAACACACAGAGCGGCTCCCGCACTTCCTGGCGCCGTGTGTTGTGATCGCAGTACAACTAAGATGGCCGCCGGTCACTCTCTGGCACCAGTCTGCGTTCACGCCTGTTAAGAGAAGCTTGTTCAGCCAAAAATCAACAAATGTCGATTAAAGATCTGTCGTCTTAATGCGGGGCGCGTGCAGAGAAGCCAATGTGAACAGCAGAAGAAGTAGAAGCGAGACACATGATCTCAGCTTGAAAACCTATTAATAAACAAAATCCAGTCACAGTTTCAAAATGTAAACGTCACCTGTTGATCCCAGGCTCTGCAACACTCTACCTTGACATCGGTGTGTTCGGTGTCGGCCGCGTCTTGTTTTCTATCAACTCTAATTCTATGCCCGATCTTTGTCACGTGACCAAATCCAAATACAACTTACTGAAAAGTACTTGCTGTAATTTACTGTCACTTGGCCATATAGGACATTTATATGATTATCTGATTTTATATATATATATTTTAACTTGACAATTATTAAAATGGCAGGATTAAAATAAATCTGAAAAGAATTGTTTTTATGTTAAATAAACCAGCATAAAGAAGTGTTCTTGTGATTTGATCTAGCACATATATATTGTTTATTGTTATGTACATTTTGAATTAGTAGCATCTATATTTTTGCCTGATAATAAATAATGCAATGATTTCCATGTTTAAGTTTCAGTTTGAGAGTCCTGCTCACTGTCCACAGCTGGGAGGACTAATCTCTGTGTTTTTCCCTTGACTGTCAAGTCTATAAACCTAAAAACATGCCAACATTTGAAGCAAAAAAGCCCCAAAGAAATCAACAATGCATTTATTCCTAAAATTGTTTTAATCGTTTCATGGAATTCAAATAAATAATGTTACAATCACAGAGCTAAAATGAAGCTCATCATGGAATGTAAGTTGAGTCACGTTTAAATAAGAAGTATAAAAAACATCATGAGAATTGCAATTTTCACATTAACTGTATAAAAAGTGTACAGCTATGAGCTAATCTTTATACAACTCCTCCCGAAGGCAAATTCATTTTCACACTTGCTCAGTAATATAATAAGACATATCAAAGCGTCTGTTTTTTTTTTAAGTTGCAGCACAATCATCTTACAATACAACAGACACGGCCAGTGAAAGGCATCATGGGAAAGTTGTAAGGACATGAACACATAAATGAGCATTGTTTTTGATTAGCTGAAAATCAGTTACATCCTGCAACAGAAAATCAGATGTTAAAAATAATGGGTAGAGACTACTCTTTCCCAACAGTGCCTTGATTGTGGAAATTCAAAAAACAATTGTGGTTGCGTGAGATACAAAGAAAGACACAGCACTTTAGGCATAGCACTCGAGATGTTCGCTGACAGTCCCCAAAACGGCACCTGCCCCCTTCTCCCTCCCCAAGCTGCTCCGGCCAGTGGCCCGAACCATCGTAGCGCGTCGCTGCATCCGGCAGAGGACACTCCTCCACCATGGTGGGATTGGGAGTTTGACTTGTTGAGTGGGTGTTCTCGACAGGGGGTTGAGGAGGAACAGAGTCCTGCGTATCAGAGCCACTGGACAGGATTAAAGCCTTGGACACCTCCAGTCTGAAGGCCATGAGAGTCAAAGGTGCAGAAGGTGCCTGGTGATCCTGTCGGTACAAGAGCCAGGAGTTGACCAAAGCCAGATCTGTCAAGTACCAGAGCATTGCTTGAGGCCAGCAGGTTGGGGCCGAGGCAGTGAGGGGAATAGGGTAAAGGTTTCGCAAATCTCTGTTGAGAAGAGCTGACATCTGGGCCTTCTCAAAGTTGTCGGCCAGAGAAGCCATGCTCCTCTTGCCATTACCCGCAGTAGAAAGAATAAATCCGCAGTGTGATCTGCGTAACATCAGCTTCCCGTCGGAGCTCACAAACTCATCCCCTATCTGTCCTCGTGCTCCACCCACCCTGCCTGCACCATGAACTCCAGCGACCAGCAGGCGTTCCAGCATTGCTGGGGTAGAAAGTTCCTGTTTGCAAAGAAACACCATACTTCCTTTAGGGACCATTTTCTCGACAGCATCTTCTTTGTCGGAGAGATTCAATTTAAAATCCACATGAAGGAGTAACCCCCCAAATCCAATTAATGTAGTGCAGTAGAGAGACACTTTGGAATTAGGCGACCTCCCAGTCAACGGTAGTAGATATTGGTCAATCGCATAATCATCCTCTCTTCTCAGGGACTGGCACCCTGCCTTGAAGCGGCTCAGTAATGGCTGAACCTTCCACAGGAGGTCAGTCTGTGTTTTGGAACTATTTTGAAAGTCAACGTCGTGCCTTTCTTCCTGAATAGTACTGTTGACTGGATCTTTTCCAGGAGAGGCAAACTTCAACTTGCAAGTCAGTTCAAGGAAACGTGAAAGTGGTATGGCGTCAGCAATTAAGGGAACCTTTGTCAAGTCGTCCCAGTAGAGCCTTGGTGTGGGAAACTGAAAAGTAAAGAGACCAAATAAATATCATTTGCTGTTGTTGCATCTAAGTTAACTCCCTGACTAATGTTGGACTATTGTTGAGGCTTCAGTGGTGTCTCTCTGCCTTGTCAAGAGAATAATCATGCAGAGTACAACAGAGGCGAGCAGATCAGTTAGTGAGCACAGTTAGACAGTTAGAGCACAGTGTAATAGTAGGACAAACCTTCAAAGTTCCCATTGCAATGTGGATCCCAACAAACTGTGCAACCTCCTTGGCTGTGATAGGGCTCGACACACTGGATAGCTGATTTGTGTAATTGGCAATTTCTTCCCAGGTATCAAAACCAAAATATTTGGAGAAGTAATCAATAGGCTCTCTGGTCTTGTTTTCAACTCTTGGTGCAAGGAGTGGGTTTGTTGAGTTTGACAAACTGTGGAAGAAAAAGAAATAACCATGAGCAATTAGGTAAACCATGTTCTGTGAATTTTTAAGATAAATACGCATTGAACCGCAGTAGGATTGGTACAGCAATAGGCAGGTCAGAATGATGGAGCCAAGAGAATACAAATAAGAAAACTACTCTACCTTTGAGATGTTTGATCAGGCTGTCGTGTCTTGTTGTTGTCAAAATAAGCCATGACCTCTGCTTCCGAGTCACGCTGAGGATCAGACAGTTCACCTCTTTCTTCCTCATCAGAGTTCCGGAGGAGAAAGTCCCTGAGGTCTGGTGGATGAGGCCACTCAGCATCTGCCTCTGCTGAAGGATTGGTTACAGAGAGTTCAATGTGCAGCGGTTTTGATAAATGATTCATTAATAAACACTTACACTTACTATTATACACACATAACGTTTATTATTGTTTGTGATTTTTAACCAAAAAAAACAAACCTTGTCCAGGTGCAAAGTCGCTGACCCCTGATTCTGACCACAGCCCTGTCCCCCGGTGGTCTTGTGTGGCTTGGCTTCCTTCATCTATTGGTAATGTTGTTTAACATGTTTTAAATAAAGATTTGTATGATACAATTCAAAGTAGTGATGAAATACTTCACATAGAAATCACTCACATAAAGCAGGGTCAGCACTTTGAAGCTGATGTGCAACACAGGATCCCTCTGGTGTTAAAGTCCCTCTGCTGGTCTGAGTGGCTCCCAGTAGAAGCTCCCTCTCCTCCTCTTTAACTGGGTAGAAGATACACTGGTTGGTGTTGAAGTCCGGTGTGATACAACTGCTGTTTGTTGTCTCCTCAGTCTGTATTACTGAAAACACAAGTCCAAAAACATTATTCATCAATCTCTGACATGGCAGGGCACTGTGAACTTACAGCCAAGACTTATTTATTTATCCCCTATACCATCTAAATGATATTATTATATTGATTGCTTATATTTTATAATCTATAGTGGATTATAAGAACAGCTCATGTCCGTGCTGGACGAGCCATTTTCTGTTTCTCCTCTCACCCTGTTTTCTTTCTCTCTCTAACAAAAGCAAACAATACATTTTAAAAAGCCAATGATCTGATTCAGTGCAATGTTTTTAGAATGCTTCAACTGTATGTGCTCATACTTACATGGAGCTGCAGTGTTTTCATTTTCATTTTCATTCACTGGCTCCACGTTCCATCTGATGTGCCTGCTGCCCTGTGAGCCCTCATTCAGCATGAGGATGCCCTCCTCTTTCACTAGAACAGTCCTGATGTCACGTTGGTGATGTTGCTGCACATTTAACCTCTGCCTATTCAGACTGGAGGGTGCGACCAGTAACGGATTCTCTTCAACCTTGATCTCCTGGATCCCAGGGCTTTGAACTACATGTGCAGTAACGTTGTCCAAACCCTGGAAAGAAAAAAAAACTACTTAGATAAAACAGCTACACGTGAAAAAGAACTGTGAATGGACTGTGTTATCTAAATCTATATCTAACCTGTCTTTGATTGTTCCTTGCGGGCCTCAGGCACGGCTCTTTCTGAGCAGTGTCTCTTTGTCTAGAGGTGAGAAACTTCTCCAGTATGATGCCTGGAGACTGGTCAACCTCCCGGTCAGGTTCCTCTCCTTCATTCATAACTTCCTCCACGCTCGTGGTGACCGACTCCAGCTCAAACACCACTTGCTCTTCAGGAGATTCCTCTAACGCAGGGGGCCCGTGAGGCAAACAGGCGGCAGGACCAGTGGCCTTTTCTGCCTCAGATTCAGGGTTGGTCTCTGGCTGTGCAGTCTTTGTGCCAGTCTCAACTTCATCATGAGTTTCTGAATCAGGGCTGAGGGCATGTTCTTCGTAAATGACCTGACATTCATCTTGTTCTTTCTCCAGTTCTGTTCCTTTAGCAGTATCCTCACCTGAAAACATCCGAGTTATCATGCCCCTTTGCACGTGACCTCCTCCTCGTCTCCTGCCTCTTGCAGTGTGCTTTATTGCAGCTCCTTTCCATTCCACTTTTTTCCTCTGGACGACCATTTCTTCCTCTTCTTCTTTGATCTCCACTTGGCGCGTGGAGCAGGACACTGTTTGACAAGTTAACCTTTTTTCCATTGTTTCATGAACCTGCCCAGGGGCTGTGGGTGTGTCAGTGCGCTCACACTCAGAATTCTCCATGCATTCATCTTGAGCAACACTCTCTTGCAATGAAGCTGGGTCACCTCCATCCTTTTCATTCTGCTCCCCAACAGTGACCAAATCTACCTCAAGAAGTAAATCCTCCTTGACGTCTTCCTCCATGTTAGCTTGAACTTCTGTGGGCTGTGGGCTGGGATGCTTCAGAATTGCCTCTTCTTGCTCTGCTTCATCTGAGGCTAAAGGCTCCCCAGGCTCAAGAGTCTTTGTCTGAGTAGAGATACTGGATTCAGAGGTGAAATTTGAAGGCGTTTCACTATTTGTCACTTGATTAGATAATGAGCAACCCTCTGGAGACGGACGAAATTGAACATCGGCTTCTGTTTTACTACCTTGCTTATCTCTTATCTCACAGGCACCCATTTCAACATCTGAAGGAGGAAATGGTAAAGACGGGGATGGAATCAAAGCTGGAAAACAGACAGTCTGCTCTCGGTCTTCTAAAGCCAACTCTGTCACTTCAGGCTCAGTGTCCCAGTCTGCAGCTGCATTCATCGCCCCGGCAGCCGCATCACTCTGTTTTGGAAGCTGGTAAAGATCCAGTCTGGAGACCCCTTCAAAGATGTTCCCATTGGTGTACGTGAGACTGGGACTCTCGACGATATGCACCGTGGCCTTATGCTTCTGAAGGGACGAGAGTTCACCAAATCGCTCCCCGCAGTCCTTGCACTCCAAGGCACGTTTGGAATGAGAGGAGGATATCACTCCCTCTGCCTCTACCTTCGAGGAGGCTTTGCGCTTCCTGGTGGTCTTTGGCTTGGTGGGCAGTGTCTCTGACGGTTGCTGAGGAATCTGTAGCGAGGACAGCAAGGAAAGAGCTTTCTGGTTCTTTTTTGGTCGTCCTTTCTTTTTTCTTCCTTCTGTGAGATTAGTTGCAGCCTCACTGGTTTGGAATTTGTTGTCTTTACTCAGTTGTGACATTGTTTGGGCCTCTTGAGTTGAGGCCTCCTGCTTCTGACTCGACGCCTTTGACGGGTCCAACTTGTAAACCTTGAGCTGTGGCTGTTTGTGACCTTTCAGTAGAACCAGCGGGTCTTGTGCTATGTATGGTTCTTGTGTTTCAGCAGAAGCTGTGTCTGTAATAACGTCTTCATTTTTGGCCAGGTTTTTCTTTTTCTTCCCCCCCTTTGGGTTCTTGGGCTGATCTTTTCGCATTATTTTCGCTTGTTTTTTCTTTTTAAAAACAGGAAGAGCAGTAGTTTTGCATTCACTTACTGTCATCACACCCTCCCTGGTTTGTTCCTTTTGCTTTTTAATTCTATTTTTTCTTGTATGTTTTTTTCTTGCATCAAGGCTGATATGTTGCTCATGTTGTTCCTGTCTTAATGTAGGTAAATTTATTTCACCTGTAGATACCACGTTTTCCACGTCCCTCTCTTTTTTCCCCTTTCTTCCCTTCTTCTGCAATGAGGCTTTTTTGGGTGCAAGATTTGTTGATAAATCTTCTTCCTGCGCTGGCTGATGCTGCTGTGACGGCTTCTTCTGTTTCTTGATTTTCTTCTCTTTGCTCGGCGGACCAAATTTAACAACAAGATGAGACTTTTTTGTTCTTTGGCGTTTGGGAGGTTTGCCTTCAATTTCTAAATCCTCCTTTCTAATGGACCTGACCTGTTCTTGTATACATCCTTGAAAGAAAAACGTCCTAGCTGGCTTTCTTTTCCGCACTTTAACCAGCTCTTGAGCTGACATTACATTTACAGGTAACTCTGAAATCTGTGGCACCTCCTTGGCTTCTATTTGTGGTGGAATCTCTTTTGGAGCAGATGCGACCTGAACTTCAGGCGACTGATCCTGACCCGTCTTGTCATCTCCTAGTTTCTCAGAGAATTCTTGTTCAGATTGCTCCTGTTCAGCCTTTTCTTGCATCTCTGGTGGTACAACTCCGTCCGTCACATTGTGGATGAGATCTAGATTTTCTGTCTGCACTCGCGATTCATCATCTTCTTTGATGTTTGTGTCAGGTTCACCTGGGGTTTCTGTGAGTTTGTCTGGTGGAACATGAGGGTGGGTAGTGACATCCTGTTGCTCCGTTTGTAAAGCTGTCAGCTCCAACTCGACTGTTGACATAAATGTTGGGACTGAGAGGCCAGTCTCCATAGTCTGGTCTGGAGTCTTCTCCAGTTCAGTAGTTGGCACGAGAGACGAGGACGGAATTTCTTCTTTTGCCAAAGTTTTGGATTGTTCCAGCTCCGATGTTGGCATCAGCGCAGGAGTAAGCTCCAATATGAACGTTTGCTCAAGGTTTTCATCCTGACAAACCATTTGATTCTCTGGGTCAGATTGAAATGCACTAATCTCAGGCTGTTGAAGGCTCTGATGCATCCCCTCTCCCTCGGGTCTCTCTGTTTGTTCAGTCTGGACAAATGTCAGCTCTATGCTCTCACCTATGGTTACATGGGAACCTAATTCTGGGAAATGAGGGTTTTCCAATTGTCCGTCCGGTGTAATGGGTTCCAGTATGATTGTTTGCTCCATTGGATCAAATTGGGGGTTTAAAGTGTCCAGTTCAATTGTCTTTGGTTCAGACTGTCTTGTAAAATCTATATGAGGTGGACTGGTGTTTACAGGTTCTGCCAGATGTGGTATTTGCTGCAATTCCAGTGGTGGTGCATGAGGCGGCACCTGCCCCAATATGACAACTTGGTTCACTTTCTGCACATTTCCTAAAGACTCAATGAGTCTGCGAATCTGATCTGTGTCAATATTGGAATCAACTTTTTGCAGAGGTCCATTGGGCTCCACTTGTAATAGTCCTGGTTGGGAAACAGAGATCGGCGTTATGATGGGTGTATTTTGCTTCACTTGCTGCCCGGCTGGTCGTGCACTTCTGGCTCGAGTAGGCAGCACATTGTGCTTAGTTTTCATGTGATGTAGCCGTGTCTTGGGGGTTTTGAAAAATGCCTTGCATATGGCGCAAGAATATTTTACTGTAGAGGCACCTGAAAAGAATTAAAAGAAAAAAGTCTTTTGCACTATATTGTACGCAATGAATAACAAAACATATTTCCAGCACCCTTCAACACAAAGAACTTCAGGAGATTTCTCCAGTTCAGAAAATAGTGGATATTTTAGTCCAAACCAAACAGGTGGACTACCTAGACACATGTAGCAGACTACATCAAGTGGGTTACCTATTTAATTTTAAAAATGACTGTTATATTTTTAACATGAAAAGTTTTCTTACCATCCTTTTTTTTCACTTGTGCTTTAGCTGCGGCAGCCTGCTCATCTAGCTCTGCTCCCTCTGGCAGGTGCGACACCAAATGTTTCTGCAGAGCTTTGGACATGGTGAACCTTTTTCCACATTCCTTGCAAACGTATGGCCTTTCTCCAGTGTGTGTGCGTTGGTGATACTTGAGCAATGTCAAGGTTTTGCAGGGTTTGCCACAGTCAGTGCAGGCATAGCCGTCCTGGCCAAAATGAATTTTTTTATGAAGGGTGAGCTCCGATGACTTGTTGAAGGCCATGCTGCAGATCGGACACTTGAAGGGTTTCTTCTCAGTGTGGGCTTTCTGGTGAGTCATGAGCTCTGTGGAGTTTGTGAAGTGGCGGTCACAAACATAACAGGCGAACAAGGCGTTCTTCAGTATGCAATGTTCATATTCTGCTGGATGGCTTAACTTCAGGTGACGCTCTTTGCTCTTATGGTCACTGAAGATTATGTGGCAATCCATGCACTGCAGGGACAGCTGCGATGCTGGAATGAAACAGGAGAGGAAGTTCAAATGTAGCATTCATTCATACTGATAGCACAGAGACAGGCCCATGAAGCGTAAGGGAAATTTTAGAGACCATAACATTCAAAAAAAAATAAAAAATCACGATACAAAGTACTCACATGTAAGAGGCATGACCAGTTGTTTGGACATGTCCATTTTCAGGGGATCAATCATAGCCTTCTTGGAGGGAACATATTTTCTCCCATCGCGTTCAACTTTGTCCTGTTTCTTTGCCTTTTGCCCCTCACACAGAGGATTCATATTTGTGTCACATTTTGTGGATGCACATGTCTTGAAAGCAGAGTCCATCTTCATCCCTGCAGGCTTTTCTGTGGACTCACTATGCGGCTGAACAGCAGTCTGGTTCTCCACTGCCGGCACAGCCGCCCCCGCCACATTTTCCTGTGGTTCGATTGCTGCTTCAGTCTCCACAGGAGCCTCGGCTGCAGCCCCCTCTTCTCGTGCACGTGGATCGTTGAGTGCTGGCTGAGCCTCTGTGCCTGTGTCCAGTTGTTGATCTGTGGGCGCTGTGGTCACAGGGGTGGGCCCGCTGTTTGCCTGATTGGGACTCTGCATCACTCGTGGCCTCTCAACTAGTTCATAAGTTTAAATAAAAGCAGTTCCTATAAAACAATAAAAAAAAAAAACACGTGACAGTTAATTACACAGGTAAACCACAACCAAAATCTCAACAATTTCAGCATGTGCTGCTTTATTTTTGCATCACTTAAACCCACCAGAACTTTCTTAAGGGAAAAGCATCGTTACACAAGTAAAAAGCGCTGAGCTACATCTTTGTTTATCTGCGTGACGACAGCTGGGGAAGCAGAGAATGAATGGGCTCACAACATTTGTATGACAAAGGAAGGCAGATGGACAGGGAGGGAAGCCGCCGGACGCTGCGACCCAATTCAACAATAAACTCTGAGTAAATAAAATGCAGGCAGAATCTTGTAGCATGCTAACATGGCAAAAACAGGCTATTAGCTTGCATTTCTGGGTAACACAGATACACATATAATGGCAGCCTGGCCAGACTAAATTCACCGGGTTGCGGACAAATCCGGTTGGAAACCCTCAGCCTTTCCGATCGGAAGCTGCTAAATATCCTCTTTTTCCTGCGTGTAGCAGTGAACACGGCCTCGGGGGTGTGTATGTGGATACACAGTGATGTAGCTGTGAGGATACCTGAGCTGCTCCGTCCGCACAAACATCCTCGCGTCGCACAAAGCTCAACACTGCTGCAGACACCGTGACGTCAGAGCTGACGAGACGCGCAAAGGAGTCATGGGAGTTGTAGTTTTTTTTTTTTTCCCAGCGCAATTTTGAGCTCCACTGACATTATACTACTCTTCATAAAAATAATATTATATGAGTACATTAATATAAAAAAGTAAAATTACTGATTTCAAAACCTCAAATGTATTCAGCTATTTATTGATAATGTCCCTTTTCCAAATAATTCGTATTATGTAACATCCGTATGAGAGGTGATCTATTAATAACATTATGTTGCGACTGGTTAAGGTGGAACAACTACTTGATATAGATTACTGGATAGCTTCAGTGTTGAAAATGTTTTATCTTATGAAATGTAAAAGAGATTTCAGTTTGTATTACATTCACTTCATGTAATGACCCAACCTTTTTTAAACCACGTCTCATTCAAACTGCTGACGAAGCTCAAGGTGATGTCTGTTTACAATTGAATTATTACTTGTTTTCACCCCAGTCCTTCCTTCATGGTCATCATGTTGCCTGACAAAAGACCAAGGAAGAACCTATTACATTAATCTAATGTAGCAATGTGTTCTTCTTGTATTCTTTTTGTTTGTGATGGAAAATGTATTGAGGAGAATTGTTTTAACTCTTTCCTATGTTTCATCAATGTTTGCTTGCAGGGTTTAAGGAATTCATTCAGGAGACAAGCAAATGTTTCTGTTGTTGAAAAAGGTCTTTGATGTTGTGGGACATGCCTCACAGAGGTGACGTTAATTTGCAAGACAAAGTCCTTAGGTGTGAGCCTCATCATTTGGTGAACTTATGACCTTCCTCTGTATCATGAGAGAGGACCTAGCATCTTGGTGTTATCTAAATGACATTTGTCTGTATTGTTGTGAGCTCATCCTTGGGAACAACCTGGTCTCCCCCTTTCCTGTTCTTTGTCTTTCATGTTTCTGTATAAAAACCCTGTCGTGTGACTACTTGGGTTGTCACTCTCCTACCATGCGGGCTTGGAGGTGAACCTCTGCAGCGCTCTATTAAATGACCCATTAGGACAACTCAGGTCTGAGGAATTCTTCATTTCACATCTCAACTGAAATTTCCACCACAAGTTTTTCACACCTTTGGCATAAACAGCAGTTGCAGGACAAAAAGTTAAATGTTCGCAAGGTTAAAATATTCCACTCAACCCTCAGGATTCACATTTTTGCTGACACTTGCTGGATGCAACATGGGTGTGTTCTCAAAATGAGTGCAGTCACACATCTCCCAAATATTTCACTTTAGTACAATGGTTTATTATTTAGTTCATAGAGTACAGCACTCTTATTGTACTGCTTCATATGGAGCCTGGGGCAAACAAAAATTTGTTTCTATACTATTTTATTTCAACAAGAATGTGGCAGCTTTACATGTTGTCACTTTCTAGCCCAACTATCTGCAGCTGGTAGTTGTAGATCAGTTATCTAAAATATGCAACATCTCACAGCATCAGAAAGTTGAGGCTGTTGTATATAAACAAGGACATTTGCCGTAGAGTAACACAGTGACAGTGTGCAACAATTAGTTTCAAAATTCAAAGCACAGCCAACAGTTTTACAGGAGGGGTCCCATTTTTCAGAAATCATTAAACGATCAAATAAAATGCATGAAAAAAGCAAGGAAGTAATCCATTGTCAGATCATAAGGAGTGACATGAGGCACATCTTCATCCCTCAACATCAAACTGTGGAAACGGCAGCTCCCCTGTGGCATGTTTAACATAATGTAAATGCAGCTGTGCCACATCGTCAAAGCCTTGGTCACATTCAACACACTCCCATTCCCAGTACTTGTGCTCTCTGTGCACATTTGTCTCTTGTTCTTCCTCTTGTGGTTCCACAGTTTCTTTTTTCAAACAACCAAGTGGATCAGCCATTCCGGATGAGTTATGTAAAGGCTCCCCACAGTCTGACTCTTCGGAGCTCACCTGAGCAGCATCCTCAGCTATGACACTGCTGAGAGAGGTTGTCTTCATTTCAGAATCTTTCATCCCTTGAGAGTTTTCACCGGACCCGAAGAAAATCCAAAAATGCTCCTTCTGATGTTCAGTCAGGTTAGGCTGGTCTAAAAAACCCTTCCCGCACAAAGAGCACTTGTGTGGTAAGGGTTTATCAGAGTGGGTTTTGGAGTGAATCATGAGCTCAGTAGACGTTTGGAAACTCTTGTGGCAAACGTCACACTTGTGTTTCTTCCAACTGTGACTTTGCAGGTGCTTATCTAGTGACACTTCGCTTCTGAAGCCGACGGAACAACTCAAACACCAAAACTGTTTCTTTTTGTGCAGTTCCAGATGACGCAGAAGCAACTGCTGAGAGGGGAAGTCCTTGTCACACTGGTAACATCTGGGACGTTTTGGTTTGAAAGGTACACGTGGTTCGTGGCTCCTCAGATGACTGCGTAGTCGTATGTGCCTGTGGAACATCTTATCGCAGTATGGGCACTCGTATTTAGGCTGGATAGTCGTGTTTGGCTCAGACGGCTTCCTGTTATGATGCTCCAGGTGTTTTTCGTATGGCACCATGTATGTGTATGCCTTCCCACAGAACTTACAACAGTACGGTTCACGAGACCTATTGATCGACTTGTCTTTTATACCTGTCTTTGTTGAAGAGCTGCTCGTCTCACCCCCATTGTCAGCACCGTCCAGCTCTTCATCATCATCTTCATGTTCTTCATCTCTGCTTTCACCTCCATCTTCGCTGCTGTTATCTGGTTTTAGAGCACCTTCAACATCCATCTCCACTTCCTCCTCCTCCTCCAGGGAATGCTGGTGCAGGTGAGTTTTGAAAATGTCCCAGTCCGTAAACTTCAGTCCACATTCCTTACAATCAATGATGCACTCGTTCTCTACAAAAGAAGAAAAAGACAGAATGAGGATTTCAATCATTAACTACAAATCTTTGTTAAATTTGTTAAAAAAATTTCCAAAAGCTACACTTTGAACAATTGACATATTACTACTTGTTATAACAATGGCTGAACAAATTCCAGGAAATTGATTTAAAACCATTTGAGTTCTAAAAGAGTAAGATGAACAGAGATGAAATGCAGACAAGAAGACAAGTTATAAAGTGTGTGACAAGTTCAAGTCCAGTATCTAATGACTTTGTAATAATTCCTCAAATCGATTTGCCTGTGTGCACAGGGCAGACAGATGTTGACACCCTTTACATATTACATAATCTGTATATAATGTCAAATGTTTTACTATCTACTTTCTGATTAAGTTGCAATTCATGACAGTTTATTTTAAAGCTTAGTACTGCAACACTACACTGAAGAAAAACACAGTGTTCTCAATGAACAGCTGCGCGAGTCAGCAGACGACCAAAATGAAGAAATACACGGATGAGTTGAAATACAAACAGAATGTCTAAACTGAGTCTGGATTAATCACAAAGTGCAATTATTCACAAATATCGATTAATTTATTTTGTGACTTTTCATAGATTTTTGTCTACCTAGGTCATCTACATTTCCATAAGTTAATATAGCAAAGCAACGCCTCTTGTACAGTACAAACAGTTTTACAACCACACAGTGCTACAGTGAACTATCAACTACCTTACATCGACATAAGCACTATTGTAGTTTAATTAAGCCGTTCCACGCCATAGAAAACAAGGACGAGCAAAAAAAAAATAAACAAAGCGATTAATGCAAACTGTATCGTACATTATGTTCAATTACTTGACTGTTTTACAGTAGTAACTGGCTGTAATGTCCAACATCAGGTCTTTTACAGATCCAAGTAAACATTGCACAGTGATTTGTTATTTTGTCTTGATCTGACATTCGCAAATTGCCAAACCTTTTTTAAATTGACGGCAACAAAGGAGGAAAAATTAGCAGTAAATAATGTGCCTACAGCATTTTCTTTTTTCTGTGAATCTTGAATTCAAGAGGACAGAAACGTACATGCAGAAATCTCTAACTCCTCTAATTCTGTAAAATTATCTAGCTAGGAACTTCAGCGTCAGGAGGCTCAAAAATACATAATATAATACAAAGACAACTGAGACATCTCAATTTAAGTTCACGCGTTTTTTTTTTTGTTTGTTTTTTTACACATTTGTACATATACTAGTCCAGTGTATGAGAAATCCAGAGAGTAGGAAATAATCTATAGAGCTGCTTCTTTAAATACATTATCTCAAATAATAGCCAAACAAAAAGAGAAAGCACATGTCTGCTTCAGCAACACTAAAGGTCCAACAAATAATTCTATCTCAGGAAAAACAAATATCTACAATCTAGTGTCATCAATTGTCCAATCTAATACACTCCACGGGCGTGTTCACTATAGTGTTGGTGCAAATCAGTTTCTTGACTAAAAGTAGTTCCACATTCCAGGCAAGTAAGACCATGGGTATCTCCTGAAGAGACAGCAGCGGGGGCTTCACTCTGCCCCATGTAATCACCGATACATTCCTGGTGATGGTCAATAAGGTCCTGTATTGCACTGAAGGTCCTGGGGCAAATGGAGCAATGGTACGAGTCACTGTTACAGTGCTGAGTTTCATGTTTTTGTAATGCAGCTGGTGAAAGAAAGGCTTTTCCACAGTGTTGGCACTTGTGGCTACTTTGCGACTGGCTGTCTTGGGTATTTGTAGGTTGATTTGGTGTAGAAGACGAGAGGGCCTTGTAGAATTTCAGAGGCTTGGGAGCCAAAGCGGCACTGAGCCTGTAGCGGACCTCATTTGGGAGACGGCAGCGGACTTCGTCGTGCCAAGTGAGGTGTTGCTGTAGCTGATTCTCAGTCCAGAACGCGTGGCAACACAGAGCACAGCAAAAAGGCCGACTCTTTGCCTTGGCCTTATGGGTTCTCAGCTGTTCCTTTGTTTGAAAAGCTTTCCCACACTTATCACACTTGAAGAGGCATTTGACTGATAGGTCTAACATTGGGCCGTGTGGCGAGGAAACGTCAACAGCAGATTCTAGAGTCTGGACCTCTCGTTTAAAGTCCTGCTTTGCCTCCTTGCATTTGTTTTTATGGTCTGCAGAGCTGCGTTCTTTACCATAGTCCAGACATGTGACTGATTTCAGAGGTGATGCTGCAGTCATGATGATCTTTTCTGTTCCAATGGGGCTATTTTTCTTTGCAGGAGGATGACTGCTCACCACTGTACTGTTCTCTACAGATGGTGAATCCTCTTCACTGCTCATGGTGATGGAATCCATTTTTCGACTTAAAGGAAACATGCGTTTGCCTTTTGTTCTCTTCTGGTGGGCCTGCCATTTGTGGGTGTGCAGACCTCTTGCTTTGGCAAAGGTCATAGAACAGACTGAACACTGGTAAGCTTTTCCCTTTGTTGTCGACATAAACTCTGTCCCATTGCAATTGACATCTGTCTGCGCTGGAGCGCAGTCTACTAACACCTGTCCATCTCCTTCAGGATCTGCAGCCTCCCAGAGTTTACTGTGCTCCGTTTCATAGTGGGCAGCCAGGAGTGAGCCTTGTGCAAATGTCTCGTTACACTCAAGACACGAGAACTTTTCCAGCGAGCTGCTGCTCTCTGAATCTTTACTTGAATCAGGCTGAGGCTGAATTTTGGTTTGACACTGAGGATTAAACATCTGGTGGCGCTGGAGAACTAAGCGATTAAAAAACTGTTTGCCACACATGTTGCAGTGAAAAGGGCCATCCTCTATCTTGGGCCTAACCGATTTCAATTCCTCCTCTTTCAGTAAAGACAGAGAAAATCTCTTTATTTTGTGCCACCGTTTATGGACACCAAGGGCAGAGTTAGAAACAAAGCACCTCCCACATTCTGAGCAGTGAAAAGGCCCTTTACTCATCTCTTTCTGTATAGGTTTCTTATGTATGGCTAATGTTGCCTCTACTTTGCCCCTGTAACCATCAGCATGGACTCTTTTATGAAGATTCAAAGCCCCAACCACAGAAAACCTTCGGTCACATTTTTTACATTTGTATTTCAAATCTGTTTTTCCAATTTGATCTTCCAGCTGTCTCTCACTAGTGAACATTTCTTTCTTTACTTCATTCACACTGGTTTCAACTGGTTCTTTCTTACAATCCACCGCATCACTGTCTCTTTTAATGCAAAGTTTTTGATGAGCTCGTAGCGAGGTCTTGTTGTTGAAATGTGCGAGGCACGTCGGACACTGGAGATCTTCCAGCTTCAAGTTCGATCTGGGCGATGACGGGGAGTGCCCTGTCTCATACCCGTGGCTTTTCATATGAAACTGAAGCGCTTTGGCTCGGGAAAACAGCTTCCCACAGTCAGGACAGCTGTATGTGTTTTTTTTCAACTGCTCCACCTGATGCTGAAAAGATTTAATGGGCGGTGGAAGTAGTTCATTATGCACCACCTGGTGGCGGAGGAGGCTGGAAAAAAGGCGGAACGACCTGTCACAGAGTTCACACTTATGATTTCCATTTTCGTGTTTTCGCATGTGCAACGCCATAATGCCCTTGTGACGAAACTTCCTACCACACACTGGGCATGCAACCTTAACGCTAGAACGTGGGCGGCCATTAAAAGAGTGCAAAGATCCCCTGCCACCTTTTCTTTGCCTCAGTTCTGCACACTCTGTCTGATTTTGCTTGTGGTGTGAGTAAGCTCCTAAAGACCAAAAACCCTTCCCACACTGCTCGCAATGATAAATCTTTGGGCCTAGAAGGGTCTTCTTTGGATTGTATTCTTTCTTTGTATTCTCTCTGTTTTGTGCGGAGCAGTTTTTCATATGGTTAAACAAGCTAGCTGCATGCGAGTAAGTCATCATACACTCTGGACATTGGAATTGTTTTCTTTTGGGATGATGCAACTGGTGAGAGTCTAAAGCAGACAAATGTGAGAAGCATTTACCACACTCACTGCAACTCAGGTTTGTCTGCTCCAACCCTTCTGCCTGAAATAATTCATTGTTGCATGTGTTTTGTATCTGGTGTTGTTGCGTGTGACTGATATGTGCTGCGTAGCTGCTGCCGTCAAGGCCGCATGTGTCTGATGTGCAAACTGCCGCTGACTGACCTTGAGTTTGGCGTCTTTTATGAATGCCATGCCACATTCTGTGAACACGCAGTGATGAAGCACGAGTAAACCAACGGTAACAGTCTGGACAATTAAATCTTTTCTTTGTGGTTTCGTTCTCGGCCATGCTCGCTACCAGCCCACACTGCTCGTCTGCCTGCTCGAAGTCGACTTGTACAATTTTCAAGTCCATCTCTGGTTTGGAAATGAGACCACTGGAGGAAGGTTCTGTGTCATCGTGGTCTCTGAATTCTTGATCGGATTCACACAGCAGCTCCAGATCAGGATTGTGGTCTCTGACGGACTCATCCTCAGATTCACTTGCGCTGATCACCTGAACATTAAAGTCCCCAGGCTCATAACTCTCCACGTCTTCATCACTCTCACTGCTTTGAGAGTCATCCGCAGCAATGATGGTGGGAAACAGCATCTCTGGATCGACAGTGACCTCCATTTCTTCAGTGCCTGTCATTTCATTTTCCAATGTTCTATGTTGTGATAGGGGAGAGTTGCATACCCTGCTTTCCTTCTCAGTTTCATTAAAAACATCTGTGTGGTGAAGCTGGTGGGACTGAAGTGCTGAAGCCCTGGAAAACTTTAGCCCACAATCCTTACATTCAAATGCCTTTTTCTGTAGCTGACAAACTTGATGGAGGAATGACTTTGCTGGGGCCTGGTCACTGTGTACCATACGCTGATGCCTATAGTAGAACGCCAGTGTCATGAAGTCTTTTCCGCATTTTTCACATGAAAACCTTTTTCCAGAGTCCCTTGATCGATTTTCATGCCATCGTTGGTGGTTGAAGAGGGCAATGTGGCCAGTGAAGGTCTTTCCACACTCATTGCATTGAGTGCCAGCGCTGTTCTTCTTTGTTTTTGTTTTTAATTCATCTGTTGAGCATTGACTGTTGCCGCTAAATCGCTGATGAGCTTTCAAGCGCGACAGAGCAGGAAAGGCTTTACCACAAGGGCACTGAAAAGATTTTTTAGGGGCATCGTCTGCCTGAGGTTCAGGAGGTTTGACTTCAACTCCCGACTCCTCAGCTTGAGAGGAGTCTCCTGAAATCCTGTTCCGGGACTTGATTAACTTTTCCTCATGACAACGGCGATGAGCATCAAGAGCTGAAGCACGGGAATAATTCCGGCCACAGGTCTCACACTGAAATGACTTCTTTTTCAAATCTTCAAGCTCACGCAAAACTGATTTAGAGGCTTGCAAGTGTGAGCGCTGATGGTTGAGAAAGTGTCCAAGCCACATATAACATTTCCCACAGTCCGGACATTTGTAGGCAGGTTGCTTCATTATGCCAGATTTTGTCTGATTACCAGACACCTTTTGGGCGGTTGGTCCATGGGTCTTCTCCATGTGCAAGGTGAATTCACTTTCGTCAACAAATGACAGCGAACAAAAAGTACAAAAATTAGCACATTCGTTGTCTTTTTCTCCATTGTGTAATCCATCGGCCTGGTCATCCAAATTCATGTTTTCTTGTAGGTGCTGCTGACGATGCTCCAAGTAGACAGGCTCCTCTTTAAAGGCTTCTCCACAATCCTGACAGCAGAAAACCCCTAGAAATAGAAAGGGTAAAATTGGAGGTCAACGCCACTCCTGTTTCCACAGATAGGAGAAAAAAAAAAAAAGAAAAGAAAAGAAAATCACCAAAACACAAGTGCAAATAATGTTTTTATTTTTAGGTAATTTGATTTTACAGTATAAAAAAACAAAGGTCTCCAAATAACATGATTATTATGGATATATAACATTGACCCAAATAAATTATTACAGAGGTTCTGATAAATACAGTGAATGAGCTAAAGGACTATTGTGAAAATGTAAATAAGACATCTGCAATATGATGCATTATTAAATAGACCAAAGCAACATACTGCAAGAGATTGTGGTGGTACTGCAAGAAAACCATGAATTAACTTTCATGTGAACCTGATACTACTTTTACAATTAAGGTTTAATGGCAAACATCAGTTCTATT
This sequence comes from Pseudorhombus dupliciocellatus, assembly GCA_016785235.1. Classification (NCBI taxonomy): domain Eukaryota; kingdom Metazoa; phylum Chordata; class Actinopteri; order Pleuronectiformes; family Paralichthyidae; genus Pseudorhombus; species Pseudorhombus dupliciocellatus. The sequence goes on along the minus strand of JAFBJW010000041.1, from coordinate 2,270,258 downwards.
TCAAAGGTGGCGTCAACCTCCACCAATTTTAGAATTTATAAAATGAAATGACAACAGTAGTCTCTGTGCTAACCATTGAATCAGAGAGCTTTTTAATGGTGCCTTTGGTAGATGACACATTTGAATTATAAAGGAATATCTGTGCCTATTATCGCAGGTCTGACTGCTAAAGGAACAGTGCACAGGTGGACTTGACATGATGGAATAACTTTACTCCAGAGAGCAGCATGCTCACTCCACAAATACATTTGAATTAATGTCCACAGAAGCACACTACACACTGACTTAGGCTAAAAAAAAAAAAAAAAGCAAGATACACTAACTATAAGCTTTAACTAAGTGCAGTTATAAACAGAACATCAATGTAAACAAAAAATGTTCTGCCCTACCAGGGACTAGCAGATGCATATATATTCCACTGATTTTTCTCCATTGCTAATAGCATATCGCATAATAGAGCATGAATACATTTTAATTGTTTGTTATTCAATATTACAGTACATGAGAAGCAGTTATTAAAATGTATTCAAAGGTTTAAAATAAACATATGGTGACCTTGTTGTTGGCCCACAACACTTCCATGTGCTTCTATTGTTTGTTCATAATATATCCATCAAAGGCTGAAGCATGCACATCATTGTTTTACTGAAATCTTTCAGTAACCTCTTGTTGCCTAAATTGTGTGTATTCATCAGAGATAAAGGATAATGTTTTGTAACTGATATGATTTTAAATGCCGACATATTAAACCTAAAATCGCAGATTTGCTAACTTGAGTCATGTTAACTTTGAAGATACTAAGCATCATACTTAATGCAAACATGAAAAAACACGCTCACAGCGAGTGGCTAATTCATTTCCGCTTGGTAATACCGTACTGATTGTTGGCTATTAGCATTGCTTGTTAGTTGTAAGATTAAAAAGGGAAACAGCTAAATAAATACTACACGAATATACATGACGTTAGTGCCACTTCAGGCTTCACCGCGGGCAGTTGCAGTAAAGTGTGTTATGACAGTCATGTTCGTGTTATGGGCTTGGTGTTGCTTTAGCTTAGCTGCTGCGTACTTACTGTCATCTGTTGGGTCCTCGGTCGGTGGATCGACGTCGTTTTCCGAAGATCGATGTCCACTGGGCTGATCGTCTCCAACTTCCTCCTGTGTGTTTGTAACAGCAGCCGCATCGGCAGCAGCACCGTCCATCTTGGCGGTGTGGCTGCTCTCGGGCGCTAGCTTCCAATAGCCCAAGCTAGTGGACCGAGCAGCGCCACGGCGGCTTCAGCTTCCCTCACTGGCGCAAAGCCTTACTGGAAATGACTGGAAAATGTTTGGGACGATTACCCTCGTTGCCATGAAAAGGTAAAGCGGCGTGTTGGACTGTTCTCCTCAGGCGAGCGACAATAAACAGAGTGGCTAACTGTGTAGCATCCACACCTGAACCTCGCGGCGCTGTCTGCCACCGGACGTGAATTCTTCTTCTACTGTGTTCATGTTGACCACGCTCTGCTCTCGCTCCCTCTGGTGGAGAAATTGTGGACCTGTAGTGACGAGTGAAGGTTCTGACTGGGGCAGTTCGTAAACACCAGATATAAACAGATACTCTGATTTAGATTTTTAGTCGCAGCAATGGGACAATTTAAAACACATTCTATTTATGCAGGTTCATACATAGCAACAGATCTTTAGAGGCTATTTCTTGTATTTAAATAAACTTTTTAGTCATCTGATTATTCATATGTTAATTAAGACATTTAAAATGCATCTGCATTGGCAGATTGTCTTCATTAAATTTTATCCACTTTAAAACAATGTGTTTTTTGTATTTTAAAGGTTACATATATGAGACTTTAAACAACAACAGAATATTTGAATATTCGGTTTCTGTTCAGTGTTTTGATAGCCCGTCTGCGTGTGCGTTCACGTAGGTCCACATGAATCAGATAATTCAGGTGCAATTATATATGTACCAAGTACTGCACAAGACATTTTAATCAAAGGCAAGTTTTATTTAATATGTAGACATCATGGGAAATTTCTATTTCTTTCCATGCCAAAACAATGGACAGAGGTAGAAGGGCACGTTTTTTATGTTCAGACACTGAATGCGAAAATGCACAGACACAGTTGTTGTTTTTTTAAACAAATGGACCTTGTGTTTATTTTCCAGTCGTAGAGATTTTCAGTCAAATACCCCGTTTGAGAATGGAGATGGGATACTGTAGTGATCTAAATCTACGAGTGTGTTATGAAATCATTCAGTATTCACAAATAATACATTGAATTGTACGAGAGAGTGGACTTACATTTTTTTATACATTCCAATTTGAAATAGTTATTCTGGTAAGGTGCTAAACACTGTCAACCAGCATCAGTTTCAAATCCAATCCATAATCACGTTTCAGTGATGATGAATTTCCCCCAAAATATGACTTTGCATCAATAACAGCAAAACATACCTTTCAAATCATTAATTTGTTCTGAACCTGTAAAAAAATTAATGACAAAACATCACATAAATCCAAATCTAATTTATTATGGAATTCACAATTTAAACAATTGTGCACTGACAGATGTTTCTCCCTCTTTGCAATAATTACTCCAAACTTTTTCCAAATTTGACAGGAAATGACCTTGGATGTAACCTTCATAACTGAGTTTTCTAGATACTTTTTCTCTGACCAAATGATCACAATGGGAACATTACTTACAAGATATCTGGACCCAGTTAACAGCCCTGTGAATATAAGTGCTTCCTCTCAGGATTATACTGTGTAATCAGAGTTTTGTTGTATATTCTGACAGATGTGAGCACAACTCCCACTGCCCTGGCTCTGCTGTGCCCCAAGAGCAAAAACAAACTAGGCCTAGAATACCAAGACAGCAGACATGCAGACTGTACTCATAAAAGGCACACAGTAAACTGTACATGAAGAAACACAGTTCAAATGGTTCAATGGACGTGTGAGTGGAACTATAAAAAGTACTAATATTATCTAAATCTAACTGTCATTGGCGATAAATGAAATGTACATCACAGAAGCTCATTCATCTCCATCACTCAGAAGATATTGAATAACTTGGATACAATAAAAAAAAAAATAAAATAAAAAAATAAAAACATGAGAAACAGAAACAGATATAATGTCATGTGTCACCCTCTGTTATAAACAGGCTAATGTGAACCCGGATGACATAAAAAGGTGCTTCAATTGTGCGGACGATATCATTACGTTTTTGTCTCTAATGCCCATCCACTTACGAGCAACATGTGAAGCTTCACAACTGAGGGTCAAACAAATGAGGTTCCATTGATCAAAAATAATATATATTTTTTACTTATACATATAAAATACCTAACCAAATCTAGCTAACATAGAAATTTCAAATCTCTCCTTGTGCATGTTGCAAGTAGTGCATTTGTAGATCCAGCTCTCGGGTAAGAGAGCACCCACATATCATGCACTGGAGAAGTCGTTCTGGGGCAAAAGGCAAACGGGGTCCGGGTTTCTGAGGTTCTGTCCGAGGGGTGAGTTGAGGTAGGGGCAGGGTCTGTGGCATGTGGGGCCTCTCACTCATAACCGCCTGTGGTGCGAAAAAAATATTTTGGTGCGGAGATCTCGGAAGTGCACCGACTGTAATTGAGTGAAGAGGGTGAGAGGCGGGCAAAGCAAGAGGAGGGAGGGTAGCAAGTGACGGGGTCAAAAAAGGCGAGGGCTGATTAATGATTATTTGAGTGCCTGTTACTATTGGTTGCTGCTGAAGCTCTGGTCCATTCCCTGGTTTGAGTTGCCCGGTGAGCAGCGTTTGAGGACCCACAGGATTAGTTTGGAAGCCCCATACTGAAGTTCCTATCCCCTGACCAAAACGATGTGGGTCGTATTGAATGGCAATGGGAACCTTCTGTGTCGCTGACTGACTTTGTATATTGGCCCAGCCAGATGACACCTGCTTTTGTTGCAGCTGAAAATCTTGAGTTACTAATTTCTCAGTGGAATTTGTAGTCTTTGGAATTCCCGATGCTGCTTTTATGTCCCACACAGTGCTACCTAATGCAAGAGAAACAGGAGTTGAAATTGGTACAGCACTGCTTTGGTCTTTTTGAGCTGGTGCACCCGCTGAGCCAGATGCCCACTGCTTCTCTGGCTGGCTAACAGTCGATGGTATAACTTGCGTATTACTTGTGTCCCGCACTCTATTGTCCTCTTTCTTAGGAGGTGTGGACGGTTCTTTTTGTGTTGCTCTCCAAATTAGCTCGTGACCAAGCTTATTTGGAATGCTTTGTGAATTTGGAGATGGTCTGATGCTCCACAGAGCCGCCCCATCAGTGTAGGAGGGAGTCGAAACATCACGTGGTATGGAGCTTGTGGATGCTAGAGCAGGAGTAACAGGCTTGGGCTGCCTGTGATGCTCCATCTCACTCACTGCTAACGGACTGGATTTTTTTGCCACAGATGCCAGGTGGGAGCTGACAACAGGAGCTGTGCTCTCTTTCATGTGGGATGACTCTAAACCCTGAGCTGCTGCAGGGCCTAGCTGAGTTATCAGAGGGCTGTCTGACCAGGATGGACCCCTCTGATGGTGCTGCTGCTGCAGCGCGCTGTCAAGCTGTGCCTGCTGCGACGATGGGACAGGCATGACTTCTCCACCGTCCACCGTCCACTGCACCGGCTGAGTGTGCGGCTCCGACATCCATGGATCCTTCTGCTGCCTGTTTTGTAAATCCATGTGTGACGAGACCACGGAAGACTGTGTCTGCACCGTCCTTCTGTGCAACTCTGGGTCACGTAGTGCAGAAACTGGAAATTGAGTTGGCTGAGAATTAAGTGTCCCTGAGCCTCCTAACGGTCTGGACCAGCCCAACATGAGCCTCCCCCCTCTCCTCCCCCTGCTGCCCCTTCCTCTCATCCTAGCACTAATAGCGAGAGAATTATATTGACTGAAACCTTGGCGCTTGCGAGCGTGAATTTTCTGGTGAACTAGCAGGCTACTAAACCAGGAGAAGGTTTTGTGACACTCATCACAGCGATGAGGTCTCTCTCCCGTGTGTGTGTTCATGTGATCGCGGAGCAGATAAGCCAAGCCAAAGCTCTTACCACACAGGTGACACTTGTGAGGTTTGTCACCATTGTGCGACAGCATATGCTGCTGCAGCTGGCTCTCGTTGCTGTAGCCTTTGCGGCAGCTGGTGCAGCGGAATGGTTTCTCCTGATGCAGCTTCTGATGGGTCCTCATGTTCTGCAGGAAGGCAAAGTCCTTCCCACAGTCGGGGCATTTGTATGGCTTTTTGCCAGTATGAATGATGACATGCTGCTGCAAGTAGCTACTGAATCTAAAGCCTTTGCCACATACTTTGCACTGGTAAGGCTTGTCCTTGGAATGTATGCGCATATGCAGCTCTAACACTGAACGGTGGCGGAATGTTTTTTCACATTCAGAACATTTGTGCAACTTAATACCTATACCATCACTTTTCCATTTTTCTTGCACACTGTCACAACTTTGCATATTTAGTGGATTTTTAGATGGTGCTGCCACCTTTTCTAAATATGCTACTGTCTTGTGGACACTTAACAGGTGTATATTTAAACTGGATTCATCACGATAAATACACGGGCAGTGTGGACACGTGTGTCCTTTTTCCCAGTGCTTGCTAATGTCTTTTGGGGGTTTGGGAATTCTGTCCAGCGTCTCATACTCTGCCTCGTGAATGAGCATGTGGGCTCTCAGGTGAGCTGGTGAGCTGTAGGTCTCAGAACAAAGAGGACATCTGAATGAGCGTTTTGTTTCCTCACTTTGGTGTGAATTCTCTTTTCCCAGCACTTTTACTTCCTCCTGTTCAGGCACAGGCGCCGGCTTGCAGGACTGCTCAACGAGGGAGTTGCTATCACACAGTCTATGCTGGCGGCAATGTGCCTTCATATTCTGGGCGAAGGCAAAGTTTTTACCACATTCAGGGCAGCGGAAGGGCTTCTGACCCGTGTGTAGGTACTGGTGCTGATGGAGGAGGCTGCTATACTTGAAGGTCTTGCCGCATATCGTACACAGGTGAGAGCGTGTGCTGTCTGTGTGCTTGCGACGATGGTCTTCCATGACAGAGTAGTGTTTGAAAACCAAGCCACACTCTGGGCATTCATAGGGCTTGAGGGCGGTGTGGCATCGCTGATGATAGCGCAGGGCAATGTTGTTTGGAAAGCTCTGATTGCACTCTTGGCACGTAAACATGCTCTCCTGGGAGTGGGTCATCATGTGCTTTGTGATAGACACCTTAAACTGGAAATCTTGGCGGCACAGGGGGCAGTGGTAAGGCTTTTCAACTGTATTGCTGCAGCTGTGGTCCCTTAGCTTATCCACTGTGGAGAAGATCCTTCGACATTCTGCACATAGAACACTACCCTCCTCCTTCGTTTGCACCTCCATCTTTGGAGTAACCAGTTCCTCCTCCTTCTCTTTGTGTTCATTTCTGTGTTTGATGAGGCTGCTGCGGTGCTGAAAGGTAAGGCCGCATTCTTTACAGGTGAGTGGCGTGAGCTCGTCCTCGTGTGCATGAAAGTGACGGTGAAGGTTGAAAGTCTCACGGCGGTTAAACCTTATGCCGCACTCCTTACACACCAGACGGCACTTTTTCTGCTTGGCTGCCAGATCAGCATCCTCCCTTCGATCTGCCTCCTCGTCGTCTTCAACCACATCCTCGGTCCTGTCTGCGTCTCCCACCTGCTCCTCAGGCACTTCCTCCTCTGTACTCCTCTGCAAGTTCCGCTCCTCAGGAACCTTCTGTGAGTTCTCCTCCTCAGGCTCCTCCTTCGCTTCAGCAGCTACACTGTCATCAACATGTGCATCAACGTGCTGCACATTATCAGTCTTTTCAGTAACAATTCTGAGGTCTGGAAAAGGAAAAAAAAAACATGATTATAATAATATTCAAAGATAGGCAGCAATCTCAATGTTGATAATCAAATACAGTGCGTGCAGCTAACACATGTGTCTCCTCTAACTACAGACAACAACTGCAGGATGCTATTGCTAGCTTGTGTTTGTTATGGTAAGTAGCGTTAGCAGAGTTGACAGAGTGTACTGAACCTTTAGTGGGGGCTACATCTCAGGTTAGCCGGAAAGCTAGAGCTAATGGTAAAATACATTATCAACGTTAGCATACCACTCTTATCATTTTCTTCCTTGTGAGATTTTGCCTCATCTTCTTCCTCCTCCTCCTCCTCCTCCTCCTTGCCGCCGCCGCCGTCTTCGGCTTCTGACCAGTCGAAAGCCCGCTGTTCGCCCCCCGCCACCTCGGCCATTTTTCCGGCCGTCGTCTGGTCCTCCAGTGAATTACATGTCGTTTTGGCTGCTCCGGCACCGGACTCGACACTAACCTCAGAATGGCTGGCGACACCGCTACCGTCCTCTCCCTCACCAACTCCTCGCTCATCGCCAAGGCTCTCGGTGCTTTCTCTCCGTGTGGGTTCGACTTCCTCCTTTAGGCTACCTCCGTACTCCGTCGCCTCGCCTCTGTCCGCACACGTCTCCACATCCTCCGCAGGGTATTTTTGTTGTATTGGAGACTCCGACGGGTCTACGGCGGCCATGTTTCACCCATGCACCCCCTCGTCCAGAGCACACAGATCATGCTAGATGCTAACCATCTGAACAGGGAGGTAAACTTCCGGTTGAGACTTTCAAAATAAGACGGCCTCCACAGACGACCGGCTGCGGTTCATTACTTCTAAATATAATTGGACGCGTTGAGTGAACATTTCCTCTTCTGCTCCTGCTGTGGTTTTGTTGTTTAACACTTTCCTCACAACTTAATGAATCAAACATGAATAAACTTTTCAGCACAACGATTAAGAATGTTCTAACTTGTTTTACATGCTCAGGCAAAAATCCACGACAGAGGTGACTGATTTATTTTAAGTCAGTGTCTGACTTTTATTAAATTTGAGTTACATTTCAGAACATTTGCTATCTACAAAATATAGCTTGTGCAAAACTATGTAGATGGCCATATGCTGTTTATTAGCAACAATCTAGAAACACATCCATCATACTGCATGCAAGATTATAATAATAAATAGCCCCTACATACATGTGTATGCTTTTAAAGTCCACTAGAAACATGAATGTTAGTCTGAAGCCTGCCTGGAGGTTTACGTCTGAGGTTTTTTTGTCAGCAAATCTGTCATTTTTTAATGTAACGTTTTTGTCTCAAAATGCACTGGAAAGAACACGTTCTAACTTTATTGTCCAGCCAAAGCTGAAAAACTATGTATCATGAAACTGTTAAAAAAGCACAAGCATACAATATCAGGTCATTACAACTGCTGTATAACTACAATATATGGTAACAACTGCAGATTACAAGTACTTAGGACAATGCAGTTAGTGTATCAGGAGCGCTGAGACGGAACTGAACCAGTAAGAGCATCATGAGCTTTGCAGCACTGCTGCAGATCATGTACAGTGACATGCATATTAAACAGCACCTACAGTACGTTGTTGTCAAGATGTTGAAAGTCATGAGTGGAGCTGTCACTCCACAAAAGTCTTTTAGCACATGTTAATATGTAAGGAACCAGGATAATGTTAAGGCCATACCATTAACTCATATGTAAACTTCCTATCTGTTTTAGTCCTTCAGAGACAAACCTAAGTGCAAGATGAATCAGCGGTTTGGAGCAGGAAGTCAAACTCCAAACAAGTTCATTTTTACAGAAATACTGTCAGTAGAAAAAGAGCATACTTTCTAGTCACATTTTGAAACTCCACATAAGCATGTGCACTTTGAGTCTTTAAGTACTCTGTTTTCAACGCCGTCTTCTGCGCCTGTGATCGACAGCTCGTCCTCGCCGTGGCCTCTGCACACTTCCGTTTGTGCTCGTGGGTGGATCAGGGGCAAAAGTGCCTCGTAAGTCAGGGGATGATGGAGCAGGTTCCACCCCTAACGCTGACGGATTATTCGGATGCTGAGTGACCTGCGGTTGCTGCTGTATTTGTGGTTGTTGTTGTCCACCATGTGACTGCTGTGGTGTTTCAATACGCTGCTGATGTTGTGGTTCTATAGGTTGCAGCTGCTGCAGACCTGGCTGTGCCTGTAAGTGCTGTTGTGAGGTTTGTGATTGATGCACTTGTGGGACCCGATGTTGCTGTGGTTGTTGCTGGGCCTCAAGCACTCCTAGCAGCCTTTGTAAGAGGACGTTGTTTTGTTGTAGACTGACTGTTAATGCCTCTTGTGAAGCAACAAGTGTTCTCATGTCCTGTCGGAAACCGTCCCCAAAGTCCTGCAGGCTCTTTTCAACCCTATTTCCCAGTTGTATTGCTGCTTCCCCTAAACCTCTCAGCTCATCTTCCAGCCAGGAGCTGCGTGGAGGGGCTTCAAGAGGTCCCTGTTGGCCTCCAAGTGATGGCTGAGGACTACTGGGCTGAGGGCTGCCATTAAGGAATGGAGCACTGTATAGTGGGGAAGGAGGCAACCATCGTTCGGATGGAGGGGGTGGCCCAATTCCTAGACCCAGTCCTAATCCCAGTTTGTCCTCCATGCTGTTCTCTACGGCTTCACATTCAGGTTCGCCCATATCTCTCTCACGTTCTTGATTGTCCTCATCTTTTTCCAGACCATCTCTTTCTGATCCTTCCATACCTACACCTGAAAAGACATTAAGGGAGACATACATAAGGACAATGGATATAAGTTGCATCTTTAGACTCTGTCTTTAGTATTCAAATGAGAATATAGAAAACAGATTTTTACCAGTATCAGAGTCAGGGAAACATGGAAAACTGGGCTTTGGTCGAGTGTTTTGTTTCTGTCTGGCTTGCTGAAGCCTGGGGCTTGACTGGGAAGGACGTCCCAGCATTGAGGCCCCTCTGCTGGACGGCAGGTAACATGTTCGGTGCCGGGCATCTGCCAGCCTGCCACCATTCCGCCTCTTTAAGTCATCCCAGCGCTTCTTCACCTCTCTGAGGGTGCGCGGGACTCTGGATACTGCATTGACTCTCTCCAGGATTCCTGCCCAGATGCGCTCTCTCTCCCGCCGCCGGAGTCTCCCCGCAGGACCAAAGAGCTCTCCCTCACACCGAGTGACTTCTGACACCAACACCTCCAGCTCCGCTCCGCTGAAACGACTCTTTCTTTTTCCAGCACCACCAGCAGCCAGCGCAGCTGACATAGCCCTGTCTGTCAAGAGATGGGAAGAACACAACCCAAAGAGAGAGGAAAATTAAGTGAGGTGAAATAAATCACGTGTCGAAGATAAATTAGCTTTTGAGTTTTTTGAATTTCCTACTGTGCTTAGCCAAAATATATTGAACTATTACACTTTTGGCATACCATGTTTTTACACACCACTCATAAGCTGATGATGGCTTTCAAAAATATTCTTAATCCAATTCAGCCTTACTTTGCTCGATGGACAAGAGGTCGTCTGAGGACATGCCAGGTGCCATGATGTTCGGATGCACCACTACCACGTTGAAGGGGAGCCCTCCAGGTAATCCAGTGCTCTGGTCACAGCTTCCCTCCGAGTCGTCATCCTCCCTGGGGAAGCCGTTTTCTGAGGCTCCCCCTCCAAAGGGTCCCTCTGGAGACTCCACTTTGATGTGCATGGGAGGTGATTGCTCGTACAGCAGCCCCCCCTCCTCGTAGTACTCAGTCATGGGTCAGACCTGATTTACAGCAGAACTGACTGGCGGGCCAATTCTGATTGGGACAGTCTCCCCATCCACACGAGTTCAAGGTATAACTGAGCCTGCTGCTGGAGACATGTCTCTACAGTGCGCAGCGTCAAACTGGAATGGGCTGTAAGTTGAAGTATCTGTAAATGTTTTTAAAAACTTTTCCTTATGTGAATCAGGTCATGGCTGCAGCTCAGAGGTTGATTCAGTCATGTGGTTTATGACTGGCGCAGAGAGTCCTCTGGCAAGCTGCAGCCCCTTTAATCCATTTCAGTCATCTTCACGGACGCTGATGTGCAGCAGAAAACATCTGCACACCGGGTTTAAAAACACCTGGAGCGGGCGGTGGAGCTACATCTGACCGGCCAGCTGTCTGACAGAGAGAGGCATGATCCGGGCAGAGCATCGCCTCCAGAGCTGAAATGCAACAACAAAACATAACACTGCTTACAACAGCGTCGCATTGTCACACAGCCACGTTCGCTTTTCTCGGCGACGGCGACTTCTCTATTCTGTCGCATCGATGCGCATTTTCGTCTGCACCACGTCCGCAACAGTTGCGCATTCCGCATACATTAGGTGCTGATCTTGCAATGGAGCTAGCTGTTAGCTGTTAGCCTCGGGTGAAGCGGCGGCTCTATGTGCGGTGTCAGTGGGAGCTGTGCGCAGATGAGGAGAAAGCGGACACTGTTGTGCGTCTCTTACCTCGTGATAACAGCACATGGGCGGCAAAACCGCAGCAAAACACAGGCGGAGCAGCTGTTCGCTCAGCAGCCGACACACAAACCCAGCACCGGCGCTTTCTGATGACGCCACCGAGGGTCTCTGCGCTCGGGACCAATCACAGGGTCGGACATGTTGAACTCATGGACTTCGTGTGTTGGCACTTACATGGGGCACTAAAACCAATGCCCTACTGTACTTTTTAAGGTCACTGAGAAGGGTCAACGTGTATTTCTACAGGTGTTCTGTAGAGAGCATGCTCAGCCAAAACAGCACAGAGCACCATAGTAGTACACCTACAACACCAGATGTCTGCGTAGGACCACCAGCGTCACCTGTAACAGTTCCCAAATATACGTTTGAGCACAACATATGTTTTTGTCTGAATCTTCTCAGTGTTACCCCCTTATCCCCAGTATGTATTCACAGGTAATTATTTAAAGCTGAGAGCAAACAATCCACAGAAATCTATACATTCCTCTCTTTGACCAGACTGCTGTTTCCCAGGGGGGATAATGTTTAACTGAAGTGCTCAGTGCATGGAAAACATCCTTGAGAGATAGAGTCAGATAAAAAGCAGCACAACATTGCCGTCAACGAGGGCACCGAGCAGTTCATCAACTCTGCTAAGGTCATCCGCCATCCCCACTACAGCAGCCGCAACCTGGACAATGACATCATGCTGATCAAGCTGAGCAAGCCCGCCACTCTGAACAGCTACACCCGCACCGTGTCCCTGCCCTCCAGCTGTGCCAGCGCCGGCACCCGCTGTCTGATCTCTGGATGGGGCAACACCAGCGGCACTGGAAGTCTGTGAAACTCACAACACAAGGGTAAAGGTTTGAGGTACAGGATGATATATTAATGTTTCCCTTCATTGGCCTTTTCATTTTCAGGCAACTACCCTGACCGCCTGAGGTGCCTGGATGCCCCCATCCTGAGCGACAGCAGCTGCAGGAACGCCTACCCTGGACAGATCACCTCCAACATGTTCTGTGCTGGATACCTCGAGGGAGGCAAGGACTCCTGCCAGGTAAAAAGTCCTCTCCACTGCTTCTTCGGGTGGAAGCACCGAACCTGAGGACACCTCTGCTCACGTCTTGTTCTCTGTCTGTCCCATTAGGGAGACTCTGGCGGCCCCGTGGTGTGCAACGGTCAGCTGCAGGGTGTGGTGTCCTGGGGCTACGGCTGCGCTCAGAGGAACAAGCCCGGAGTCTACGCCAAGGTCTGCAACTACGGCTCCTGGATCCGCAGCACCATGTCCTTCAACTAAAGTCACTTCATGGTCACCTACGTTCATCCCTACAATAAATAAATTAACTAAAACTCACCTGTCTGGAGTCTGGAAAATTACTGTATTTCATTCTAATTTATAACTTTTATCATCAATTGATATAAAGATTTTATTGTCTTAAAATGTAGTTCCCATCAAAGGTGTTTCACTTATTGGTACCATGGGTCAAAAAAATAACACAAACAAGCACAAAGTAATACAAAAGTTTGATTAACCTTTATTGTTTTTAAGACAAACTGTAGATTGAGCTCGTTACAACACAGCAGGGGATCCATGTAGGAAATCCTTTTTTTATGGTTTCAAAATGATCAAGCCTGACATCAAGGCATGAAGAAGCAGTAGTGAACAATGGCTGTTTGACAGAATGTAGTGCTGAAGGTGCGGAATGTCTTGAAATTTAGCAGCCGTCACATCACAAATCCACAGCAGCATAAACTCTCTGATGAACATGCAAACACTGACAAATTACAATGAAATGAATTTGAAATGATACGGATCATTCGCTCAATTGCTGATAAGTTTGAGTGACTTGACAAATACTTTGAATTTCAGAAAACCCAGTTTTTAAAATAAATCCAGTCAAAAATCTGTTCAGCAGTTGCTTGCAGTGAAAAACATAAGTGGCTGTGAAAATAGAAAAAAGTTGGCACAGGGATCAAAAACAGACCAAAAAGATGCTTTCTGATGTTTTATAGTCGACCATTCACAAATATAATTCCTGCTGAAATGTACAGTATTGTACAGTAATGCCATGGAATTGGAGGCAGACAGATGTTGTCTGTCTTTATTTGGGATCTCATTAGATCAGGCCCTTAATGTGGATGCAATCACAATCACAGTCATTTTTGTCAGGCTTTGTAAATCATCAAATTAAAGTTTGAAAAGGGCTAAATTAAATGATTCTGCATGCAACCATCAGTGCTGATGTTAGTAGATCAGCTTGCATGTTTTTTTGTTGGTGAAATGTAAACCTCCAGGCCCCTCAAAATTGGAAAACTTGTCATGTGATTGGTTTAAAATAATTCCCAGGTGTGTAATGTTATTTTCCCTGTATGAACAGATAAAGTGGACTCGTATCCTCGTATTCCTGCTCTTACACCTGGCCTCGAGCATGCTGTAAATAGTGCTGATAAAGGTCTGAAATGGCAGAGTAGGCATTCCCACACACAGCGCACTGAATGCCATCTGAAGACCCATCGTTTGATTTGCTGGCATTTTGGCTCATGCATCTTTTCACAGTTCTCAGAGGTGTAATGGGTTTTCCCAGCAAATTTCCATCTTCTCTATCATAGCTGGTTTCTCGGTCTTGGACTGAGAGTGTGGTGTTGGGACACGGGGACGTTTTACCCAAAACACCACCCTGATTTTCTCCAAGAGGAGTCACAGGCACCAGATGCGACTCTGGAGGAAATGGATCTGGATGTTTGGAGGATGTCAGAGAAAAGCTGTCCTCCAGATCATGTGCCATTGCAATATGGTTGTAAGGGGAAGGGTTAAACTTTTTATTGTTTCCTTGTGGACTGAAATCATCCGATAGATCGTACACATCAAAAGCAGCGTCGTTGTGCATGTCTTGTGTCGCTGAATGGCAGAGCTGGTGACTGAAGAGCAAGTCTAGAGTCTTAAAGCTGCACCTGCATTGCTCACACTGATAAGGCAGAAACACTTTCTTAGGCCTGAACTGAACCCACTGGAACTCTTGGTGCTCGCTCATGTGTTTCTTGTAAGGCTCTGCAAACCGGAAACCGCGTCCGCACTGAGGACAAGTGAAGCGACCGTGTCTCTGCCTGTGGATTCTCTGGTGACGCCACAGCTTTCTCCAGTTCTGTAGCGTCTTGCCGCAGCAGGTGCACGTGTAGCTCCGACCCGGGGGGTGCGTGAGCATGTGGGCACGGAGTCGGCCCATGTGCCTGAACTGCCGCCCGCAGCTCGGACAAAGATACTTCCTGGGATCGGATCTGTTGTCCAGTTTGTTTAACTTGGACACGAGATGCGAGAGCGGGTGGGACGGAACCACTGACTGGAACGGTTTCTTTCGGTGAGCGATGCGTTTCTTGTGGATGGTCTCAGGTGGTTTTGTCTGTGTTTGGCAGCTGGCAGCCGCGATGGGAGGAGCTGAGTAGTGTGCTGACGAACACCTCAGAGCAGGCACTGTGTACTGAATCAGCGACACGTCTTCCTCCTCTATGGCAGAGCTGGAGGCGTTTCTCTCTCTGCACTGGCTGCGATGGGTGTTAAATTCAGACATTACCCCGAACAGCTTGTCGCAGGACAAGCAGCGGTAGAGCTTGGCACCGGTGTGGGCTTTCATGTGACTGTTGAACTCCTGCAGGTGGTCGAAAACATTCTTGCAGATGTGGCACGTGTATGTCAGTGAAGGCCTTGTGCGTCTGCTGGGTTCTGCGTCCTCACTGCCTCCCGTGGGTCTGCACGTGTGATTTTTTGCATTGCTGTAATGAGTGAATGACTTTTCGCAGATTGTGCAGTTGTAGCGCTTCACGGACCAGTGCGTGAGCTCGTGGACGCGGAGGAAATAAGCCTGACCGAAAGCTTTGCCGCAGATGTCACACTTGTAAGGCTTCTCCCCCGTGTGGACGCGCACGTGCCTCACGAGCGCGGACTGGAAGGGGAACGTTTTACCGCAGTACTGGCACACTTTCCTTTGTTTCTTTCCCGAGGAGACCAGCGTCTGAGGTGCCAGGCTATTTTCATTGTCAACTCCTCTGCTCTGTTTTTCGGATTTGTCATTCTCGGATTCCTGGGCCACCTCTTGTGCGTGCATCTCCATATGAGACGTGTACTCAGAGCAAGAGAATTTGATCTTGCAAAATGGGCATTTTTGATAAATGTTGCTCTTTCTGTGCGTCTTGAGATGCAGATTTAGGTTGGAGTTTTTGGTAAAACCTTTGTCACACTCGGGACACTTGAACGGCCTCTCTCCCGTGTGGATCCGTTGATGGATGATGAACTGGGACTGAAATTTAAACACGCGGCCACAGTAGCCACATTTCATCAGAGTTTTACCTCCTCTTTTAATGTAGGTGACAGTTGTGTCATCCTCTACCTTGGCCTCTTTATCCACGTCTGCACAGTCTACTGTGACTTGGGTGTCGGCGCATCCTTCCTGGCCCTCAGCCGGTTGCTCGCTCTTTACCAACGCATTAATAACTCTCCGCCGCCTCTTGCCGCCTCTTTTGCGCCTTAAAGTGATTTGCTGACTGTTGGGGCCGTTAGATTTAAGGGTGGCGTTGGCACTGTGCTGTGGAGATTTAGGACAGTTAGACTCCGACACAGGACTGAAACGATCCAGCTCCGCCTCTATATTCTCAGTCTTCACAGCAGAGCAGCTGCCAGCAAGTTTGGGTGTTTCTTGGCCAGACCATACAACATCGCTGCAGGACAGCTCTGCAGTCTGCATGTCTGTGTCTTTCGGAGAGTCAGGACTTGAGTGAGACTCTGTGATGTCCACTGACTTTTTGATCTTTGGTTCGTCACTTTGAGAAAGACTTGCCAAATTTAGACTGTTTAGATCCTTTGAGGTAATAACTTCAGACTCAGTGGCTAACTGGGAACGCAGTCTCCCTCCTGGTACTGCAATTGTCTGTTGCTCCCCTGCTCTTGACAGCCGGGAGCCCTGTTCCCATCTGTCTGCTTCAGTCTCACGCTTGTCAGTGCTGCGTTCCACCTGCTTATCTGTCTCCTCTCTCCCCCCACAGCCCATGTGCCTGCTCAGCACCACTGAGACCTCCTGGGAATCCTCCAGTCTGGACAATTTCGCTGGAACCTGCTGGTCAGCCAGTCTACTCCTTCTCCTTTTAACAGCTTGTAAATTTGATGCATTCCCAATTTCAGGAGGCGACAACTCGGCTTGCTTGTTCTCAGATCCGGAGTGTTCATCCCTCTCTCCTCTACTCCTCAGCCTCCTTGCAGGACCGCTGATGTTGCTGACACGAGCGGAAGCAGCCGCTGCACTGGCATCGGCTGCCTCAGTACAGATTTGTTGAACAGCTGAGATTTGTGCTTTTCTTGGCCGCCCTCTTTTCTTTCTCAACGTAGGCACACCGCCGTCTCCTTTACCATCAGAGACAGTGTGAGGAGTGCAATTGTTCATTAGAGGATCGTCTACAGTTTGAGGCACATCAACACTGTTGTGGTTTTCTGAAGACGCTGGCAGAGGCATAGTCGTACTAATCTCCTTTAGCTGAACTGCATCGACACCAGCAGCGCATGGCTTGCTACTGTCCGCCACAGTCAACCGCGATTTTCTTTTACGAGTGCGTCTGCGTTTCTTGCAGACCTCCAAAGTCTGTCTGTGGCTGCCTGTTGTTGAGCTGCAAGCGGGAGGCACTTCTTCCATCCCTACCTGTGATGACACGTGCTGAATATTAGTTCCCCCGTCTGTTTCACGGTTAACATGGCCGTCAGACTCCATAGTCCATGATGAGTGGGACTCACAGGCATTTTGACTGGGTTCTGTCGCCTTCATTTCCTCTCGCCAACTGGAGTCCAGGTCTTCACTGCATCTCTTCTCAGGTGTCTGTGGAGGAAAAAACACAAATGGAGAAACGATATGTCTTTGAATGTATACATTTAAAATCACTCAAAAAGATTATCCCAGCTTATGAGCTTAGTGTATAATAAAAAATGATGATCCTGCAAATAACTATACGTTCATCAAAACATAAACCATCAAACAATCAATAAAATCTGCACAGAAACATATGTAAAAGCCTTTAAATGCCATAGGACCTGCACCTGCTTGCAGTCCAAAGGAGCGTGGACGGAACTCTGAGGACGAGGGGTCACAGAATTTAGGTCAGAGACGTTTGGGTCACTGCTTCCTCTGCTGAAGGACATTTTGCTCCCCATGTCAAAACTCTGTGGATGAAGTGACAAGAAGGCTGTGATGCAAGACAGTGACATGTATTCCTAAAGCAAAATGTTATCACATCCAAACACGTCTACACTAAACTAAACAAATTACAGCCTGAAATATCTCAGCTGTGAATACAGGGCTTGCTCTGCACACTCCTCACTTTAACAAAGGTCAAAGCCCAAGATGAGGTCAGGACAGTTTACAACTTTTTCCTGTTTTGACACGACAAATGTTTGCAAAAATAATGTAAATATAATATTGTTTTCTAAAAGCAAGTTCCTCAATATTAGAGGCTTTAAAGAGGCCACGTGATGCACCATTCAATCTGACACCTTCAGCATCACTGCTAATTACAATATACCAGCCGCTATGTAACACCAGGCCTGATGCTAGCTGCGCTCATTCAACACCGCAGGCCACGCGGAGCGTCCCGTTAACCACAGTGTCAGCTGCTGCGTGTCTGCACGCACAGCTCAAACATACGTCGGGCTAGTGCTGAACCCTGGTTAACTCCCGGGCGGAAATAGACAGCGTGCTTGCCTGTGAGGGAGAGTCAGAGCTGCGGGTCTCTGCGTAGCCATGCACCGACCGCAGCTGCACTGGCTAGCTGGAGTTAGCGCATGTAAGCTGTGTCGGGACGTGGCTGTTGGGGAGGGGGGGGGGACCCTTTCCTTTCAAGAGGCAGACGTGCATTGGCCGGGGAGCCGTTCAAGTAACCCCGCTGTCTCTCTTGTTTTCAGGGCGAACATCGGAGAAGACTCAGTCGACATCCACACGCGATGCAGAGCGAAGAGAACATCACGCCGAGATGAGCGAGCATGTTTGCGGGCGGTGGGAACTTGCTGCTTCGCTGCAGCTCATCGGCAGTTACAGCCTCACCCGATACAACCTAAAGCAAACATTAAACGTGTAAAGTCATTTTTATCCAACCGATTTTTTCCACGTGAGTCAGAATGGTAACTTCCAAGCAGGAGCGTGTTTTTTCCCAGTGTGGGCTTCATGCCAGGCTTGGCTTCAGGAGTAGGATACATCCTCTGGAGATGATTTCTTAAAATAAACAGACAAGCCGATTATGTTTGGTAAACACTTACTCAGAAACATTATAATCAATTTTATATATTACAATACTTTCCTCCTGAACACTGCAGTTGAATTAACTGACTTAATAACTTCAAGGTTCATATTTTTGACCCATTTTAAAGCAAAATGGGCACAGAGCAGCTCTGATATGCGTTATAATTACTTTAACTTGCTTCGAAATCGTCCCACTTAGTTTATCTGAAGTGCAGATTCTACTCAAGTTTTGGCAATTACAAGCGAATAAAAGACACTTGAACGCCTCATACACAGATTTCCTAGTTGAGGCAGAGGTGGGCGTAGACCGGTCCTTATCCTGTTTCTAATTGGCTCACCCTGATAACCCTTAACCAATCATCCTGCGAGGCAACTTATACTTACCAATGAGACGCAGGGTAGGTTGTGGCTGTCCCTCTTCCATGATGCTTTTCAACGTCACAGATCAGGACCGTGGTTTTTGCTGTCGAATGGCTCCCTCTGCTGGGGGCACTGATAATAGCACCCGAATGACCTATGTACGTCAGAAGAGTGCAACGCAATCCTAGCAGATGAGCAGCCACATTATTCGTTAACAGTGATGCATAGTTTCATATAAACACTAAAACTTTAGAGAGTACTTATACTATTTAAGAATAATAATATCAAATAAAGGTGTTTCTATATACACATTCTCATAGCCACACATACACACACACAGAATTTAAAAATACAGTTTAATACAACATATTCTATTCTTGAAGTTTCCCAAGCCTGACAAGAACACACAAGGTGTCAATGGTCAGTTTCCAGTCACAGAGCACAACACCTGGTCATACAAAAACATATTTCAAAAGCAAAGCGCAGTGCCTGGTTATCCCATTAATTAAGGATGAACCATGCACATACATTTAATATTAAGCACTGTGAACATCTGAATGAATATCTTCAATAATCATAGATAACAACTTCAGACTCTTATCCTTAGTTAATTCTGTTTCTGTTCTGAGGAGAGAAATCCAGCTTTAGATGCATGTTTGCTCTCATTAAACATACTATTTTGAATTTAAAATCTTTGAAAGTACTTAGGGGTGTTCCTTTGCGATGAACTTATACCAGCGGATGCTGCTCACCGTAGAGGCTCAAATGTTCTTGCACTTGGTCCATAATTAACATGCAAACTCGATGTAGCCCTCCAGATTTGTCAAGTTTTAATAGGAACAGATGAGGTTACTTGATAAATCATCTCAGCAGGTTTGTTTGGTCCACTTTCAACAATATAACAATCATCATCCATAACCACTCCTGTTTTCTTATTCACAGGAACTGCATCTTGTTCTCTGTCCAGATCAATAGTCACAACTTGCTTTCTCTTTAAGTTACCATCGGCTGGGACCTGGAATCTTCTCTCACCATTCATCTGTATGGGAACTGGGTTTGTCACTGGTGTCACTGTCTTTATTCTGTATTGCTGTCTGCCACCTGGGCCATGCTGTGCCATAAACTCTCGTGCTCTGATGCACTTGTGCCTCTGAAGGAGCTGAGCAGATTCAAAAGGAAGATGACAGACACGACAATTGAATCCATTCGATGCAGAGGACATCTGTGCAGGTTTGCCCGATACAGCTGAGGCATGGTGTGTGGGCTTCTTTGCCCGCATGGAGTTAGGAATCCACTGACCGTTTTTTTTGGATGCACTCAGACTGGTACTCTGATTCTTGGATGGAAAGGAAACAGTGTTTAAAAGCTTGGATGTCCTGGGACTCCAAACCCTTGGCAGCGACAGAGCGACATGACGCCCCTGATCACCTTGTTGGCATTTTCTGATATCCTGGTGTTTGAACTGAAGGTTGGACAAGACACCAGGTCTATGGATGCCTTTAATGGTCGCACTGGGATCCTCTCTTTTCAGCTGTATAGAGGTAGAAGCCTGTGACCCCTGGGCACTAAGTTTATTACTCTCTGTACTTGGTTCCTTTGATACTTTGAAACCCTGCAGTCTCGCAGTAATGAGTCTGAATTTGTTACCATTGTTGGGTGAGCTACAGAAGTGGAAGCGAGGCACCACTTTCTTGCTCGAGAGCAAAAGCCCGCATCCTACGCAGCCTGAAACTTTATCTGTGGCATGACAGCTGTGGTGGGAGATGAGAGAAGTTTTTGATGAAAAGCACTGGCCGCACTTTCCACAACCATATGGCATTGTCCTGTTAAACTGACGCGATGTTTTAAGCAAAACAACCGGCTGGTAAAGTGTCCAAAGATCCACAGTAGGTGCACCTGTACCTGCGAAAAAATTCTTCACACCTTCTGCAGAGTTGATAGAATATTGGGGAAGGGACGCCGAGGGGTAAAGCTGAGGCACTTGTGCAATATTTGCAGACTGCATGGAAACCTGTGGCTTGTGAGCTGATTGAATGGGTACCTGGGGCCTGGGCTTCACTACCAAAGGTTTTGATGCCACACTGTTCAATTTCGGTGCCTCCCAGATGACATCACCAATCTGTAATCTTTTCAGCTGCTCCTCCTCTGCTATGAGCTTCTCAATTCTGCGCTTTCTTATTGTTTCATGGTCAAGGACTTGGTGCCCCGGTTCATGCGTCGTGCTGTGGTCTAACATGTCTGGGTAGTGTGTAAACTCAGTTCCACAGGAGCAGATGTGAGTTGAGGCAGGACACACGTGTTGCTCGAGGGACATCCGTTCAGAAAAGATTTGCTCACAGTTGAAGCAAAACCGGCCAGCATCCATCAAGTCCCTGCCCAATCCATCCTCCATGACATTTTGAATTGTTTGTTGCTCGCTCTCCATGATCAAGCTGGGCATGGAGGTGTTCACTGGTGAGGAGCAGTCCTTCCTGCGGAGATGTGTGTTATTAGTGCAAACAGAATCATTGACAGAATATACCAAATATTAAATTCAGGAACACGCCGCGTTGCTGATAGCTCACATAATCTGGCGCACAGTTAGCATGCGAACCTTAGACCAATTTAACCCAATCACTTTTTGCTTCCTTTTATTAATCCTTTTTGTTTCCTAATTATTATACATTTTAAAAGTCCAAACTTGAGTGGAGCCCCTGAACTCCAGCAGCTTTACCACTGTAAAACAGGATAAGCAGCGTACTTCGCATACGACATATGGTTTAAATTATTTTCTATACGGTCTAATATTTGGAAACCAAATGAACTAGTCAGTCTCCTACGTTTTATTATGTTGCTAAGCGCGCGCTTGCATTGCTAATCTACAAGCCTACCTTGCTAACGTTAGCGTTGGCAAGCTCATGGACAATACAATTGAATTACCTTTCACGGAAACCAAATCGGAGCCAAATCAATAGTCGGGTGTGTCCCCGCTGCAAACCGCAAACATCTTGTCCATGTCCGCTTAGTCAGATGTTCCGAATCAGGCCAGAATACCTGCGAGTAGCGGCAACTAGCCCACGAGCCGCAGCAAAATACTGAAGGCCAAAAAAACGGAAACTCCTCACTCCTCTTCTACGGATGGCGCACTTGTGCGGGGAGACGTCACGGGCTTGATGCGCGACACTGACACCTATCGACAGGAGGTGTCAGTTCACCTTGAATATGATCAGGTGCAGGTTTCTTTAGGTGAGCTTTAACCTCGACGCGAGTCTGACACAGACATTGAATGATAGCGGTGAGGAAGTGTTTGTATAACTGATGGCCATCACCTCATTATTTATTTTAGGTTTGCTGGCTAATTAGAGCTCCTGAGTGAATTCAGTGGGTTTAAATTCCTTTATATGAGCGAGAAAGCTCTATTATGTGTTTAAGACCATTGCTATGTTTACATCATCCCAGCCAGGACACTTAAGCCCTGGCTGGAAACACCAATTTACTAATTTCTGTTCAGGCTTTCGGCTCAGCAGATGAAGTTTCTTCAGTTGCCATGGAAACGCCAGCGATTTACAGCCCCTCCAGGACTCTCGATGTTAAGCCTGACAGTTCATTCTTGTCCTTGGAGACAGTCCCACCGTAGTGTGCTGATCAGGTGTTGTGGTATTATCATCTAAGTCTGAAGAGTTTAGTGAAATGTTTTCATTGCTAGTTTAAAAGATTAATCATGCAAAATGATTTATTTGTCATGAGGAAATTCTTTGTGCAATTAAGTGCTGAACATGCAGTGGCTTTTAAACATCTGTTAAGTGCCCAGTCACTGTTATTGTTCTAAGTGCAATACATTTATTTCCACTCTGCTGTCATACTCACTCTCTACTGTATATTATACATTACATTCTTACTTGCTGCTGCTGTAAATATGACTTTTTGGCTAAAGGTTTAGGATAAGATAAATTATCCCATCACACAAAAAAGTGTAATGTACACAGTTCACATACTGGTATATTTATTAACAACAATCACAAGCTACATCACAACCTCTGTGATAAAATGTTTTAATAACAAATGTTCTAACATTTACAGGCTAATGACTATGTGTTATAGGGCTAAACTGAAATGTACATGTTACATTTGCAGGTTATCAATGCGTTTATTATTACAGTTGTAAGCTACTATTCCACAAGAGTTGCTTAAAAAACATATGCAGCTGTAAAATGTCTCCTGGAAAGTAAAACCAGGAAAATTCCAACTAGCATACATAAAGATTACATGAAAAGATAAAAATATGAGACTAAGAGATGCGTTTTGTTCTTAATGCACCATTCCCGTGTTATACATTAAGATGTCAACTGTTCTTGTGTTTGAAGCGTAGTGTCTCCAGCCATGATGCGATGAACCCTCCGACGATGGTTTTTGAGTGACTTAAGGTTGGGGTATGTTCCCTGACACATGTCGCAGCTGTATGATTCAGAACGTTTGTGAGTGAGCAGGTGTTTCTGCAAACTGTCCACTGTACTAAACCAGCGGAGACAAACAGGGCAGCGCACAGGCTTTATGGCGGGCTTGCAAGCCCCGCTCCTCTGGTGAAAAATAAGACTGATGGTGTTCGGGAAGTCTGAGTTGCAGTGGGAACAGTGATGAACTTTTTGCGCATTTGTGGGTAGACTTGGCACGCGCGCACCTTTGCATCGGTTCCATGACACGTGCCTTCGGAGGGAACAGCGCGTGGCAAAAGTGTTGCCGCAGCGTGAGCACCCAATCCTCTGCTTTTTGGAGGGGTTTGGAAGCTGCTTCTGTGGAGGCCGAGTAGAAGGCTGCTGGGGAGGGGGGGGCTGCTGCTGCTGCTGCTGCTGCTGCTGCTTCTGCTGCTGGAATCGAAGTAACAGAGGCTGTGATCTTGGCGGTTGCAGTCCCTTCAGCAGCTGTTGATGAGAATGCATATGAATCTGCAAATGAACTTCATAGTCTGCCCAGGAACTGACAGTCTCTCCACACGTTGGACATGTGTAGGATTCCTGGGCGTGTTTTTGCAGATGCTCCAGGAGAAGCCTTGGAGAGGTAAATCCAACCCCACACTCACATGTCACCCTCCTTGGAAGTACAGAGGGGAGTGACATGAAGCCCCAGTTGCTTCCTTCAGTGTCCTGTGGTTGACTATCTGTGGTAGTGCCTGGTAAACTCTGCTTCTGCTGCAGCATAATTTCTCTGTCCACATCAGGCACTGTTCTTTGCAACTGGCACTTCCTACTGTGAACCATCATGTTGTCTTTGCGGTTAAAGTTCTTTCCACAGACACAACAAGAAAACAACGGTTTTATACTGTTGAGAGGAATGGTGCCTTGACTGTTATCCCGGGCTACACCCCAGAGTCCACGTGGCGTGAACCCACAAAGTCTTAGATGGCGCCTCAGAGTAGACGCCCGGCTGTAGGTTTTCTGACATCTGTTGCACGGGTAACGTTTAACACCTTCTCTGACAAAAAAGCGCAGGCTGGCTGGTGATGTCTCTGCCTGTTTGACTGACACAGGCATGTCTTCCTCTTTGTCGTAGCCAGCTTTCACTGCTGTATTGAGCATCTCCATTTCATCGTCCAAGGGAACAGTCCACTGCCCTTTATTACTGTCATCGCTGTCGGCCACTGCTGGATCCCAGCTGTTTTCTTCTTCATCTTCCTGGAGGGAGGTCCCACAAAGAGAGGCGTCATTGTGCTGCTCCATCACTGGAGGTTTGGGGGGAAATGGTGAAAAGCGTTTAGCTGGCGGAGTCCAGGCAAACTGTGTGACTTCAGTCTGGTCGGAATCAAAAAAAGGCAATTCAACCTTGATACGACCGTTAACCTCTGTGCTCACAGAAATAGTCTTGACAACCTGAGATCCAGCTTTCTCCTTTGTATCTGCATTGGGTATACTGTTTCTCAATATTGTCATTTTCTGAGTGAGGGGATTGACCTTCTGAGACGCACCTGACCCCTGACACTTGTGCATTTTCAAGTTCCACCTCCGTGCATAGCTGTGCTTGCACAGAGGACAAAAAAAAACCTTTTTTGGGTTGTTGAGCCGATGGAATGGAACAATTTTTTGACCAAATGGATACTTGCTTTTCATAGAAGTTGACGACTGTAAGTTCTTGTTTCCCAACTGAGGGCATACATGATTGTCAGGTAAAGGTGGTCGCCCAATGATCAGCTGTTTGCAGCGACGACAGCACTTGATCCTTTCTTTTTTGTGCATCAAATGATGCTCTGTCAGTCTGTCCAGGTTTTGAAAGACCCTTCGACAGCGGCCACATTGATACATCCCATATGTGCCGTTACCAACAGGATCCAGCAGTTTTTGCCGGGTTTCCAGGACCACGACAGGTGAGAAGGTCTTGGTCAGAGAGACAACCCTCTTCTTACTGGACTCAAGAATTCTGCTAATGGGTGGCGCTTTTGTCTTCTTACCAGATTTTGCAAGCAGTCCCCTCAACTGTGTAATAGAGGGATCGTTGCTGGAGGGCACAGTTTTTGGTTCTGGTGTTATATCAACAGGCACGACTTCTTCTTTGGGGGTAACTGCTTGATCATTGTTACTCTGAGTAGGTGTTAAGCGGTCCGTGTTAGCTGATGCAAGCAATTTCATTAGGGCAGTGTATTGGGGCAAACTCTTACCCTCAGTGCTGTCAACAGCAGTATTTGTGTGTTCTTCGAAATGCACATCTCCAGTCTCTGGTATCCTCTCCTCTGTGTCAGACGTGATGTCAATTTGTTTCTTACAGGCATCTTGAGGGGGCGTATACTCAGAAGGTGTTACGGTGGCAGCGCCATCTCCTGGAGTCCTGGAGTCTGTTTCATGGTCTTGCGATGTGGGCGGTTTGACAGGTGGGGACCTCGAGGTAGAGGGGAATTCATGCTGGTTGGGAAAACCTTGATCGGAATCTGTTATACTCGAAAGACCCATATCCAGGAGCTGAACTTGAGGGACATGTGAACGCTTGTGCTCCAGCATTAAACTGAAGTCCAGGAACTCCTCTCCACAATCACAAATGTAAAAAGATGGTGAAGGGCTCTCAGGCAAGATTGGTGTTGGACCAGCCTGCTCCCTGGACGAGTCCATACTTGACAATGGGGGATCATGTGGGATGATGACAGGCTGCTTAGGGGGGGCAGTGACCTTGGGCAATGTATTTGCATGGGTTGCCTGATGCACCAACAAGGAGGCTAGTCCATTGAAGGTGGCGGAACACGCCACACAACGGTACACTTTGGAGGACGAACCATTTCCCTGCAGACCAAGCATCGTGGGAGCTGAATGTACAAGGCGATCCTGGGGTTGTGGTCAGGTGAGGCAGTTTCCTGTAAAACACACACACACATATACAGGGAATCAGAAACTGAAATAAGATGTTGTTCAATAATTATTCAATAAAAGCACTCTACTTCTAATAACATACTTATAGATAATAAAATACTATCAATCATTTGACTGTTGAAGAGAGGAATACATTTCAAATATGGATATGCGTGCAAAAGGAAAACAACTGTTAAAAATGTGTTTAAAATCCTTAAAATAAACAAATGAAATATTTAAAAAATCAAATTGTGATGAAACATTGTTGATTGGATTTCAGTGAGTTTGACTGCAACAGTGCTCAGCCATCAGCGTCAAATTCACTCCTGCCTCATCCCAGTCACACATAATCCGCCCCGCCCCATGACAGTGTCTAAAAAAATCTTGTCTCTTTCCTAAGATTGAATTGAATTTGATCTTATTGAAAGGAGACACCTTCAAGTACACGTGTGACCACACCTAGAAGACGCTGACTAGGAAGCTGAGCTCTGATCACTTAGACCACACAGAGGGCTGCTCCTGACCATATTCTTTTGTTTGTGTGAACCCACATGTCACCTGGGCTACATGCAAAGCACAATCCACAACACATCCCAAAACATTGTCTTCATATATCAAATTCTTTTCACACTTATTGATGTTCCCCATATATAGATTTAATTCAGACCACCGCTTCACTAGTAACAGTGATCGCCACATCATCACATGTTTTCATTGTGATGCTATGCTTACTGACTCACTCTTCACAAACCATGCATTTTAATACAAGAAGTGCACTGATGCACTAGGATCTACACTTGTCATCAGTTTATTTATACTTCTGCATAACCCCAGAGATATTCCTATAAAACAATTCAGATATCAAACAACGTGTTACTTGAGATACTGACCACTCCACCACAAATAAATTAACTTCACATCTAAATGAATTCTATGTTCTCAGATGTCAGCCATTTTGGGGCATTATAGGACCCCTCTCTAGACTGTGCAGGACACTTATGACACAATACTGCAGCCGCTGTTTAGTCAGCTGTGTGGAAGTGACAGCAACGTGCACTTTCATCAGTAAACAACAAACACAGTGCGTCATTCGCGCCTCACGTTCAAATGAAGGCGAGCCTTAACGAGCCGTCAAACGCAGCACAGCCCCGGAACGAAGACAAGGAGGGAACACCACTGGTAGACATTGTGGATCTCTATCAGTTAGCTTGCTAATGGGGAGCTAAACAAAGTCACGTTACTCCACCAAACAATACACACTTCCTCTACGCGCACACGACACCGTTTTAACAAGCTAACACCATGAGCTGCTCCCACTCCGCTAACACGCGTCGGTTAACCCGGTGTGTGACCGCAGCAGACAAGCATCTTACAGGGGAAGCTAGTGAAAGCTAATCAGGAGGAGGGATGGCCGACCACGTTCCCGGTGAAGGCCGGGAGGAATAAGCCCCGCCAGCGAGCTGTAGTTGCCGTGACCCCGTGAAGCGGCTTGAGCACAATACACAACCGCTCACATCTTCACGGACTCACCAGCTACAGGAGACCGAGCGATATCCTTCACGGCGGAGCCACAATGGCTGAGCTGGGGGGGGAGCAACGGCTCCGCACACATCTGTCCATGCAGGGGCATCAACTCTCGGGGGGACCGGGCGGTTGATCTCGGCTCGGTGGCGAGCAGCTGTGGCAGGAGAAGCACCGGGGGCTGCTGGCGCGGAGCAGCACCTGCGCAGGCGTGCGCGGGCGGAGTGTTTCCTTGGCGGCGGGGGTTTGCATCTGCGCCACTCTGTGCCGCTGTGGCCACAGTCGGTAACGCGGGTCGCGCCGGACGCCCTGTCCCACATATCACTTTATAATTTCTAAATATAAAATAAAGGGGAAGTTTTTTTGAGTCGTTGGTCCCCTCCTTCTCTCATCCCATTCCAGGTCAGGCAGTTTCAGTTTCTTTCATATATGTGTAACAGGGGTTATGCAGTATTTGTATAATCACATTGTAATAATTTTCATTTGTTTTACCTGACATGGTTGTTGAGTTAATTCTCCGCAGGCAGAAACCTTTTATTTGTCTGTATGTATCCTCTGCCAAGGACAAGACCCGCTTAACCTCTCCCTCTCTCTTTGTACTCTGTGGGAAAAGTGAGTGTATTCTATTGCTTCAGTTATGCTTTACATTAAATGTATGTTATGTTTATTCTGTAGGGGCTTGGGTGGTGTCCAGGAGGGACAAAAAAAAGTTTGTTTTTGTGTCATCTCCATCAGAATTAAGACACTTGACAGCAGCACGGTGGTATTCTTCTCACAGCACTGCTCAAGGCACTCATTGGGCAGCTCAGATTATTTGATGACAATACAACTGTGTATTCATTCTATTTATTTAGTGCTTGCAGTCTGGTCTTACTAAAGCTTTAATTCTATGTGAGACCGCATCTATCTGCAGGATAAAAAGTAATTCATTTACCTTGTCACATTCCCTCCCAACAGTAATGCAATTCATCCAACTAATTCAAGTCTGAGATTTAGACCCATGCACCTTCAGTTTGACCAATCATGTCCACTCTAATTTAAGTTTATGGAACATCTTGAGTACACATTACCTTTGCTGTGATTTTCTGTTGGCCTCCTACATTGAAAAGATTTAGACAACACCCACAAGATGTATTTATATTTGTCTTTACTGAATTATTCAACTTAAACATACAGAAGAAAAGTCACAGCATCATGTAGTGAAAAGGACATTCAATAATTTGTTTTGGATCTAAAAAGATACTTATCAATATTAAAGAGTAAACACAGGGAGATGGTGGAGAAAAACGTTTCTGCAGTCCCCAAACCATCATGCTGTAGAAAATATCAGCAAATCAAACAACCACTTTTAAATCTATGTATCATATTGGGAACAAAATAGACCAGGCTAAGATAAATGTCAAACACCAGAAATGATCTGATTTGATCAGAAATGTCATCCCTTATCCAAGGCATTTTAGAAACATATTTCTTCATGCAGCATTATTAACCACTGAATTATCAGCTTTACACAACCTCCCCATTAGATATTCAAACACTGTCAAGAAACATTTGAGTAACGATTTGTATTCAAATCCAAATACTAGAACTAAAAAAAATATACACATATGTACACAATGGAAATAGACTTGGGAGATGCGATGAAATGCTCAGTCAGTGAGCCTTCCAAGTGTCTTACAAGGGCCAAATACACAAATTGGATATAGATTGTGAATGCAAGTGGAAGTATGCAGTCAGATATAAGGCATGAAAGGGATTTTAAGTTGCTTTAGTTATTCAAATGGACTATAAGAAAGGTATCGATCTTTACACATATTTACTGAGAGGAACCAGCATGAGTCTGCTGGTGTTCCTCCAACAGGTGAGGAAAAGCAAAGGCTTTGTCACATTCTGTACATTCATATACAACTTCACCAATATGGCTCTCTTGATGTTGCTTGAGAAGAGACCACCGACTGAATGACTTGTAACACATGTCACATCGAAACTCTCCCACTTCTTTTACAACATGTTGTCTCATATGCAAAGACAGATCTTGGGCTGTACTGAATTCACTCTTACATACGGAGCATTCAAACTCCTTTCGAGCTGCAGCACCTTTCAAATGATGCCTTCGCAAATGCTCTTTCAGGTACCGCCGGAGTGTAAAGGTTTTTCCACAGATGTCACATTTGAAAGGCCTTTCCTTTAAATGAATTTTATTTTGATGCTCTAAGAGACAACTTTTGGAGGGGAACTGCATTGAGCAATGAGGGCAATTGAACAAGTCCTCCCCAGTAACATCAACCTCCTCTTCTTCTGTTGCTGCTGCTGCAGAAGCTGGAGGGCAAGTCTCAGCGGATGGATTTACGCATTTAGACACCATCCCATGCTGTTGCTGGGAACACTGGTGCTGACGGAAGGCGCTGTCTCCCAAAAACATCTGGCCACACTCTGTGCATTCAAATTCAGACACTGGTGTCACATGAGTTTGTTCATGTTCTTTAGGAGTAAATTTCGTGTTGCAAATTTTGGCATCAAATGAACTATCAAGATGTTCAGGGAAAT
Organism: Pseudorhombus dupliciocellatus; assembly: GCA_016785235.1. Taxonomy (NCBI): domain Eukaryota; kingdom Metazoa; phylum Chordata; class Actinopteri; order Pleuronectiformes; family Paralichthyidae; genus Pseudorhombus; species Pseudorhombus dupliciocellatus. The sequence goes on along the minus strand of JAFBJW010000041.1, from coordinate 2,239,895 downwards.
GACCAATCAATTCACTTGTACTGGTAAAAGATTGATGGCAAACTGGACATTTGAAAATGTCTCCACCTTCACCACCGTCAGTTTTGTGTTTAACGGCTGAAGAGGCATCAACATGGGTTTTGAGATGACTTAGGAACTGAAGAGTGGTGGACAAACTACTGTTGCACAGACTACATGGATATTCACTTTTTGACAAAGGTAAGTGATGCGTGTTCCGGTGCTTTTTCAGGTGAGACATATGCAGAAAGTGTTTATCACAGTCTGAACAAGAGTATGGTCGTTCTTTGGCTGACATGCAGCCATGCTCTGAGAGCTGCTCTGGGTCTTTGAAGCGCTCATTACAAATGCCACAACGATATCTAAGCTCTTGCATGAATACTGAGGAGCTAGCTGAATGTGAAGGTGACATTTCAGGGTATGCCATCGATACAGAAGTTGGGTCATGATCTCCTGATCTAGAGTGGCTTTTCCAATGCTCAGCTCTGCTACTCTTGGAGCGAAACACCTGGTTGCATACATCACATGGGAAGCTCTCTTCTCTGTGGGTGGTCATGTGCTCTGCCAACTGTGCATGTCCTGTGAAACTGAAGTCGCACTTGGGACAACGGATTGGCCGGCGCTTAGCATGAGTATGCTTATGCTGACGCAAGGCAGAGACAGTGACAAATCCTATACCGCATGCCTGACACTGATATTCAGATTTGTGCCTTCGCTGATGCTGCTGCAGCTGTGATGCCTGGTAAAAGCAACTCCCACATTTATCACATTCATGTGGCTTTTCTCCCAGGTGACACCGCTGATGATCCTCAAGGATTTCTGATGTTGGGAACGTCTTGCCACAGACATGGCATGGAAAGTACGGTGCGGAGTCTGAATCACTGTCCCTACTGCCATTGTTTTCATTGTCACCACTGTCATTGGCCGGACTAATTTCACTGCTGGACTGTTGCTTAGTTCTGCTAGCAAGATCCTTGTGCTCTTTTTGATGCCATTTCTTATTGTGTCTTGCAAGTGATTTTTTGGTTGAATATTTCTTTTTACAGAAACGGCACGGGAAAAGATTGGCGTTGTGGTCTTCATTGTAATGACTTGACAAAGACAATCTGGTCCAGAACCTTTGATTACAATATCGGCAAGCATAAGGTCTATTTGAGTCATGACATAGTCTGTGGATTTCGAGTTCAGCTGGTTCGGAAAACACCTTTGGGCAGTCAGGACAAGAATATCTTTGGCTAGTGTCATGCATCATCATGTGTCTTGCAAGATTTCTTGGATTTGAGCACACCCGTCCACATTTAAAACATGAATTTTTCTTTTGCGCTTGATCCTGCCTTCCATGGTCTTCAAGGTGACTAATGAGCAATAAGCCATCTGTAAAGCTCTTATCACATTCTGAGCATTGGTACTGCACAGCTTTCTTTTTATCTGAGTCGCTTTGTATCTGATTTCCCTCTGAATGTTGTAAAGGGTTTTCAATTGAGTCCTCTTTGCAGGAAAAATTGGTTTGCAAAACACCACTGCCAGTTCCTGTTGAGGCTTCTTTGAAAACAAGAACATCCTCCAGTGCAAAGTCAATCTGAGCCTTCAGCGGGACCTCCACCTGTCTGGTCGCATGGCTGTCTGCAATTTGTCCTGATCTACATTTCCTGAAGTGACAACGGAGAAGATTTTTGTTCCAGAATCCTTTCTTGCAGATTTTACACCTGAAAGGGTGCTCCACTGAGTGTACACGCAGATGTCCAGTTAGTCCAGCTTTATTAAGTAAGGACATATTACACACTGGACAGACATATCCTCTATTCACAGCTGAATCCAGTTTACAAGTTAATGTTGCACTGAGCTTTTGGTCACAGGTCTCATCCAAATGCTCTTCTTTGATCTTTGGAATATTGGAAAGGTGATGTTGAAGGGGTGCTGTAGATGCCACTGGAACAACTGTTTCCTGCTTGTGTGCATTTAAAAAATGCTCTTGTAGCTGTGAAAATAGTAAAAACCGAGAACTACAATATGCACAAGAAAAGCCTTTTGGTGGGCCTTGTGGAGATGACTGTTTGCTTTGGCAAACTGTTGCTTTTGTTGTACTTGGTTTTGGGGAACAGTTTGCTTTGTGATTATCAATGTTGGCTTTAGAGAAAAAGTCACCACATTTGTCACAGAGCGCTTTCTTTTGCTTTCCTTTATTGGGGCATTTTGGGAAATGACGCTGCACATAATCCTTCCTTATGAATTTCTCCCCGCAATACTCACAGGCATAGGGCCTCTCTCCTGTGTGCAGGCGAGTGTGTATCACTAACTGCCATTTGTGTTCAAAAGTTCGGGGACAAAAGCTGCATATGAATTTGTAGTTTTTGTTAAAACAAGGCTTAATCTTCTGCATTATTCGGTTTCTAGACAGCTGAAGTGGTTCCGTAACATTTTCTGTTGTATTAGTTCCAAACGGTGCATTTGTTGCAGTAGGGACCTTTTTGCACCGCTTCTTCTTCTGATGCTTTCTCAGAGAGGCTACATGAGCGAATGACAAGCCACATGGATCGCACTTGAATAATTTTGCAACATGCATCATCTGGTTATGTTGGAAAAGTTTTGACTGAGTTGGAAAACTTCTTGAACAGACTTGGCATTCAAAGGTCTCTTGGGTTTTAGAAGGTTCAATGCAAAACCTATTTTGCCAACCCTTGCCAATATCTTCCAAACTGATTTTGGGAATGCAGACTTCCAGTCGCTGTTTTTTCCCTCTACAGTGAGACTCGTGTACTTTCAGATGATCGTGCCTGGAAAAGCAGCTGTCACAGGCTTTGCAACGATAAGGATTCACTTCATTGTGAGTCAAAATGTGAAGTCTCAGGTTTCGAGATTTCATGAAAGTCTTGGTACAAAATGTACACTTGTACTCAGTTTCACTTTCCACTGTCTTCTGTGGCCCCTCTTTGAGAACTGGCATGGTTAATGAGTTTGCTTCAGCATCAGCGTTGAGATACGACTGTGCCTCTTTACAGAAAGCTTCATGATGCAGACACATTGCCTCACTTCTGTATCCCTGGCCACAGTGAATGCATCCATAGGGTAACAGACCATGTGTATGTTTATGTGCAGCATGTCTCAAGAGGACTGATTTGAACTGGAACTTCCGTGGACAGTGAGGGCATTTATACCGATGCAACTTCGATACATTTGACTGTAATAGTCTATTATGGACAGGCTGGTTTGTCTGAGGAGTGCCTTTACTGATATCATAAAGAGATTCAGTGTTGAGCTCCGAAGGCACCTCACAGTTCTTCTGATGTTGCTGTATCTTCTGTTTAGCATAGTACTGGCCACATTTTGAGCATAGAATGAGTGAGTTTGACTTATGGCGTTGAAGATGACATTTCAGTCGCGGCTTCCTACAAAATTCCCGTGGGCAATATGAACACTTTAATGGTCTATTTGTCTCTGGAGATGCAACAGGAAGACAGACCTCACTGTGACGTTTAAGATATGAGCCACTTATAAACTGTTTTCCACAGTTTTTACAGGAATGGGGTTTGCCACCTGTGTGTCGGACCATGTGTCGCAGCAAACCCTTCCGACGGTTGAACCTCTTTTTGCAGAATGGACACTGATTTGATGAGGATCTGGATATGTGTGTAAGACTATGCCTTCTGAGATCCTGAGCATCATCAAATGTCTTTTTGCATAAGGAACACTGCCACTGCATTGATGGTCTTTCCTCAAGCTGGGGTGTCTTCTTTTCTTTGTTTCTATGGGTTTCTAGATGCCTAAGAAGATATACAGGAAACTCAAACTGTTGGTCACAGTCTGGGCATTGAAGCCGTCCCTTTTTAAGATGTGAGCTTCTATGCTGAATTAGTTCCCCAATAGTCGAAAGAATCTTTTTGCAGACAGTGCACTGTATCCTCCTCAGATGTACAACTTTATGACAAATCAGATGGGCATGTCTCTTGAATCCTTTTCCACATTCCAGACAGCGGAAGGGTCTTTCACCTCTGTGATTGAGTTGATGCGACTTGAGTGACTTTGATGAGCTGAAATATTTTCCACAAAATTTACAGCTCAGGGACAATGTGGCAACTTCGTCCATGGATTTTGAGTCATCCTCTCTCTCTTCAGCTTTTATAGTTTTTAGAGTTTCTGGTTTTGAAACAGAGGAAGTGAGAGCAGATTTCCTGTATCCTAACATTTTGCCGGTGCGTTTAAACAACTCATGTTTCTTCATATGTCTGTATTTCCCAGAAGAATGACGAAACAAGGCGGGACAAAGATTGCATTTGAAACGTGGAGCAGTCTGGAAGGCTTTTGTAGCTGGGGGTGTCATTTTTTCCTTATTCCCATTTGACAGTGTTTTGTGCTCTGTTGCCATTTCCTTTCCTCCTTTTTTCTGTTTAATGTCTTGGAACAATTTTGTCCTCTCTATTGCAAGTCTAGAAAGACATTCTTTGAGGCAAATTCCCTGCTTAACATGTCGAAATCGATTGTGAGATGCAGTGAAGATGGTGTGGCACAAGGGACACGGATATTTATTGCCAACCTTTCTCTTACAATCAGACACAGAGTCTCTAAGACAGTCACGCAAATGTCTAGCCCTGTTATAAGAGTATTTAAAAAGGCTTGGACAAAGAGGACATTTGTATTTCCTGCACATCTCATCCTCAGCTTTTTGAGTTTTCTCAACAGTGGGTTTTGTGGTACGCTGATTTAATGAAACTACTGAACCTTTCCCCTTGTGCAAGTTGCAAGAGTGGATTTTGGCCTTCTTTGCGCTTAAGAAAGTTTTACCACATCTGCATACGTTGGTCTTGGCAATATCAACAAGCTTTACATAACAGGGGGGCAGATTTATGTATGATTTTTTCTGTACCAACTGGTCTTGTGGTAGTGTTTTAGTCTTTTGGGTTTTGGCAGATTTTGCCATTCGACGTATTGTCCGCCCACATCGACCTGATATCTTCTTGTGTCTCATCATGGCACCCGCTTGTGCAAAATATGTTCCACATTCATTGCATTTATAAGGTGTTACACCAGTGTGGACCCGCATATGGCTGACATACTGAACATATTTTGAAAATGTGAGTTTGCAATTTATGCACTTGTGCTTGCCTTGGCGTATTGATTTCTTCTGTAATTTGGAGTCAGAAGAGAGCTGAGGGCATTTTTTAGTGACACCACACAGATGTTTTTCTGTTTGGTTATTCCTCATGAAATAGAGATTACAAGAACTGCAGAATTGAAAATCGGGTATTGGATGACAATTGTGATGGTGTTCAAATAGATTATCTAAATTGGGGGTTGTGTGCTGGCAATCTCTGCAATTATATGACTTGCTTGTTCCATTTACTGACTCCAGGGGCTCCAATATTACGATGGGCTGCAGAAGGTTTCTCAGTTGTTGTGAGGATGTTAACTGAACTTCTTGTCCTTCTGGACTGTCCTTGTAGTAATTGTCAGGTCTGTCCATTGTGACCATTTCTTTACTTGTGGCAAGTTTTGTTTCATCCATGTCAGATGAGGAGTCTTCTCCTGATAGAGGTTCACCATACAGCGTGCCAAACATGGAGTCTTTTTCTGTGGATGTGCCAAACTCTTCAATTGACTCTTTAGCGTTTTCATCAATTTCTCCTTCCAGTTTTTGATTTAGGGACCGATGCTCATCTGAAGGGGGTGCAAATGTATTTTCCGCTGGACTTCTTTGCTCGGTTTTCTCACTGTTTGAAGAATTTTGTTGCAATCCGGATTCTACACTCTTAGAAACACTCTGCCCATTTGGACATTCTATCAGTTCATGAGTGGCATTCAGATCTGACACCTCGCTAACAGATGTATCTGAAGATTGACAGTTCTTTGACTCGATTTCTTTCTTCGTACTGCCAGATTGTACGTTTTCATCTTGGCTGTCAGTGGAGTTGCAATTTGGGGCATTCTGCTCCTGCTCATCAGAGCTCTCAGTTCCTTTTATGACCGATTCTTTTGTTTCCAATTTCAGGACTTCACAGCCTTGAATTTCCTCTTTCATCATTCTAGCTTGACTTTCTGTGATATCGAGATGATCAGACTCACTTTTTTTATGAAATGTTTCTGTCATTCTCTCTTCTGCATGGCCTGGCTTATCATATGTAGTCACAATATTTGGAGTAGTTGAAGTGGCCGGCTCCTCCTCATTGGCATCCGGATTCTCCTCGATTCTATCATCAGTCATGTTTTCAAGGCCATTTACCAAAATGTCTGGAGGATTTCCAAGTATGACTTCTCCCTCCATATTGACCTCTTGTTTCTGATCATGATCATCATGACTGTCAGTCCTATCCTCTGTCTCATTCCCTATATTTGCCACTGTGTGAAGAGGACAGGAGGATACACTACTGTGTACTGTGTAAGATTTTGTTTCTGGACTTTCCATCTTCTTTTCTGAAGACTTGGTGAGGTTTTCTTCAGCTTTAACACTTGATGGACTTCCATTAATCTCTAACATGTCAGTACGCAGACTGTTAGTTGGAAGCAAATTTCCAGGATTGCAGAATGGCAATTCTGGTGAGTGTTGTTTACCAACGTCAACTGCAGATTCTGGTGCCAAATAAGTTGCCATGAATTTACAAGAAGGCCTATTTTCAATGACATCTGCATTTGAGCAGCTACTGACATCTGAGTAGTCCTCAAGTAATGATGAAGCTAGGATTTCACAGTCTTGTTTAAGTTCTTGTAAGTGTGTTTCAAAAGATGAAGGAAAGGTTTCCGATGTTGATAATCCATCTGTGGCAAAGTCTGTGATTTCACTATTTCCATAACCAGGCAAATCTTTTTCCATTTGTCCTTCAACAGCTTGCCATTGTGTTTCTTCATAGTATTTTTGATAAGCACAGTCTGAACGAGAATTTTCAATACTGGGATTTGAGTAATCGTTTGTGTTGATATCTGAGTTGGTGGGAAGGGCTTCATATGAAGTCATGGTGAAGTCATGTTCAGTGAAGTTCTCCAAATGGTCTACCTCTGATATCCTTGGTTCAGATGCTAAAGGTGGGATGTTATGGAGGTATGAATCCCACCCATGAGCCATTCTCAGAAGATAGGGCTTCTATGGTCCAATCCTGAAAACACAGGAAAATAGACAATTATTTGAAAAAAGAAACTTTAACAAGTATCATTTAGAAATGTAGACCTATTAAACTTGTTGGAGGTACTGAACCTTATAAGTTTCATACGTACGTTGACTGAACCTCACGTAAATGGAAAAAATAAAACCCCTGGGGTTGGGCTGAACCCCAGTTAAGAATTACTGTTCTAGAGGGACCTGTGCTAACAAACCTGCACTGTGCCTCTTTATTGGCACTCGCAAAAGAAGACCAGAATTGACTCTTCACAGATATGAGCCAGAAACATCAGCCAGCATGACTGGTTTGGTGGTGGGTCAGCAATGGTCCAAGGAGGCATATCTTTGGAGTTTTGCACAGGCCTCTCTGGCTGCTGGTACCAGGATGAAATCCTCAGAGGAACAGCTGAACCTCACTGGTGCATTGGAACCTGGGTTCCTCTAGGTACAGGACAATGCCCAACCTCATGTGGCCTGTGTACGTAAGCAGGTCCTGGATAACGAAGGCATTGGTGCTATTGACTTGCGTCACTGACCTGGGCCTAAATCTAATTGAGTGCACATATCAAGTACTGCCAAAGACCAGTCCAGAAGTTCAATGATTGACTGATTGAGGTCTGGGAAAATATCTCCAAGACACCATCTGCTGACTCATCAGTGTACATTAGCTTAAGGCTTCCAACTTTGTCATTCATTCATCAAGATCTGAAGGGTTATTTAAGTGTTCCCCTAATTTTATTGAGCAGAATACATCAAGAGATATGACAAGCCCAGCCTTACCTTATGAGATTTTAGTTATAGGTAGGTATAGCTCAAGAAAACAGCAAAGACTGTACAAGCAACTGACACTGACACATACACACCTGGTGTGGGTCAACCAGTTATTCTGCTCCTCTGCTCTTCTCCAATCACCTTTCACAAAGAACTGATGGGATCCCAGGGTTGCTTCTTCTGCAAGGGAAGTATAAACTGTGGTCGGAATTTCCATTTATATCTAAAAATGCCGAAGACATAGCTGTCCAAAATCATACCAGCTATTGAGATTGAGCTTCCTGTCACTTGCTGCATAGTAAAAAAGGAGGACATTGATCTCTCTTTAATGTACATAGATCTACTCCCAGGTTTACATCAAGTACAGTCACCATGTACTAGTTCAGTCTATAGTTTAGCACACAGATACTCCTTCAAGGCAGACTAAGGAAGGTGTCTTTCTATAAAACAAACAAACAAAAAAACAATATAGGGAGCTACATGTGACAAAACAAATGCTCCAGTGAAATGTATCATAATGACTTTGATATAGCTTTAGCTAGGAAAATGGTTATTATGCAGGCCTTATACACAGTGGATTGCCATTGCCCCAAGGATTTGGATGACCACAGCACTGGAATTTAACACTCCACAAAGTAATTATATGTTCTGGTCAGCAAATGAGACAACACCTCAGTGAGCAAGGTAAGTTCTGGTTGCCATGGTGGCAGGGCACTGTATTTCCTCTTTCTAGTTGCATGGCATTTATACTAAGTGACTTTTGTGGGTTGACTACCAGGGTTCTCCGCTACAGGTCAGCATGGGGCATATTCAACAACAAAAGACAGACAAATTATGCCACCCAACAGATATATAGGATATGTTTTTAAACAATACATAGGATGCTCTTAATACTCAATGCTTTTTTAAGTTGATCATTTATAGGCACAGTGATCATGTCTTTGGACTGTGTGAGGAAACCGGAGTACCTGGAGGAAACCTGCAGACTCAACACAGAAAGGCCCTGCTGGGAATTGAACCCTGCCTCACAACCCCTTATGGTGAGGCAGCAGTGCTAACCACTGCACCACTGCCCAAAATCAGATTTCAAGCTAAGCAAATACGCCTAGCACACAAAACCCCCCCAAATTCTCTCTCCTCCACGTGAGGCAATAATATCAGAGCAAGTGCTGTTCAATATTTGTTAGCTACAAACTTAATAAGATGTGTCAAGAAGCTATTTTTTTCAACACATACAGAACAGAATCCCCACACCCTATTATATCCATTTAGCGATGTATAAATGCTCACAAAAGGCGGGTAATACGCAATGTGTGTAACACCTAATCAGTACGTATGTATAACTAAAGGTTTATGCTCAATTGTTCAGAATGTACATATTTATTTGTAGATTAACAGTTATGATTCTGGTAGAGTACAAATTGTACAATGTGTGTGGGGTCAGAGGTTTACGCAGCTATTCTTTGCAAGGAGCAGGGGTGCAACATACTTTTGGTACTTTGCAATATCAAAATGTGAGCCAACCACATAAATAGTTCACTTGTGATGACAACTTTAGGTATTTCATTTTATTTTGTACCAAAATAGCTGGGTCTCAGTTTTTTTTTACAACTTATTTCCAACACTGTTTTGCATAAATGTCCTAAGAAAACCAATTAATTTCCTGGTGGTGACAATCCAAAATAAGTAAATATTAAAACTAATTGAGAATGAACCAAAAACCTCCTTCTGGCATGTAACAAACTTGTCACTTGTACAAAAACACATGATTGAATCCATTAACAATGAACCATACAATCTCTTCTGTCTTGCAGATCTGAAACTGTCAAGTCCGTATTAGTTAAAATATATTGTCAGTGGTATTAGTTTACTGTTGTGTTGGAGTGGACTGTATTGTGCATATCTAATCTTAGAGGGGACGAATGTCACACAAACAAAACTAATATACACTGAATTAACATTCTAGCACAAGTCCGTAGCAGAGCTGTAGCTAATAAAGTGACCACAGAGGACATGTTTGACATGTGTGCCTCTGGATATAATTATAACAAGGATTTATCAAAGATGAATCTTCAACAGGATTAACAGCATCTTCTCTGGCAAAGTTTCGATTTTGTTCACATGGGCCGTGACGAGTGTGCTGCGGGCTGTGCATTGGGAAGTTATGTGTCGCTGGTGTCCTGTGTGTGTTATTGTGTGACGCTAGACGTTCACCCAGCCCGGGCCGAGCACAGCACACAGAGAGAAAACGCAGAAACATCTCACATAGCACCGTGGGCTGGGATACCAGCCACGTGTACGTGTTAGGTCATTTTCGATCATCACCAGTGGTTCGTGTTCAGACAGCAGCGAGCTAGATGTCTCAGTGGCTAGCGCAATGTTAGCTAGCATGGAAAACAAGCAGCTAATGGCTTCTCAGAGGCTGCTCTTGGGGAGAGAACCTTACCAGATCGGTGCTCCGTGTGGTTCCTGGGTGCCTCGGCGCCGGGTTCCCTTAGTGGCTCCACAACTACATTGTCCGAGTTGATCCAAATCACTCAGCTGAGTTCCTCCAAAGACATTACGCCTCGGTGTTCTTCACCAACCCGCAGAGACAGCGGTTGTCCTCCTTGTCGATGGCTTCCGTCTTCTCCGGTAAACGACCACAACAGACCCCCCCTTTCTTTTCCGTTTCTAAACCTAGAATGCGGGGTGGGTAGTCTCAAAAGCCCCGCGAAATTCCGTAGTGTAGGCTACATATATTGCGTTAAACTCGAGGGCAACGACAGCGACAGATCCGCCTCCAGTATTTTCATTTGCGCATTTTCACACAATGTACCCGGAATCCGCACGTACGTTACACAGGCGCCTGATTGGGACCAATGACAAGGTGCAGAGAGCCGGGGAGAGCCCGCCCCTCCGTCTTCTGTGGTCGTCACTGCCAGAGTCTGACCGGGGGAGGAGTGCATCCGGTCGAGTGCGCCGCGGTTGCTTCAGTGCTGGTGCAGCTGCCCCGGTGCTGCCTGCGGCTTTACCTCTACAAACAGCAGTTGTGATGATCCCTGAAGTCCTCAGTGGGGCTTCAGTGCTCCCATGTGCACATTCGGTACCACAAGGTGGATGTTTCATTAGTATCAGCTGAGTTACTGGGGCACTAAGTCAGACACGGCTGGTCCTTAAAGGGTTAACAAGTGCCACACAACCATTTTGTGTGCAAGACCTGCTTCAAAATGGCGCCACCCCCTTGTCTTCTGCTTCGAATCCCCCTTGGCTGAGGGGATGGACCACTCACCACAGGGTGGACGTCATGCTTTTATAGGAGGGGGAAACCAAATCACAAACAGGATCTTTAGAATATGTGTGATATTTTGAGACCAGACCATTACATTAGTTCCTGTGACCACTGAATTCCATTCCAGCCATCCGGATCACTTTGCAGTTAGCGCAAAGCACAAAAACACAAAGCAATCATACTGAGGCCCACTAGTTTTTATATACATTTAGCAAGATGATGTAAAAGCTTTCTCACCATACAAATTATGGCATCCTTTGTGGGATTCAAAAGTCTCTCATTTTTATCTCTTATGAGGGTTTGCCCCATAAATGCTTCTTTAAGACACAGGGTCAAGTTTTGTATATGTAGCCCCTGAACCATCGTCAAAAACCAGGCACTGATATTAAGATCCGTTTCACAGATTGGAACCTGTACTTACTTGTGCTCCCCATTGTTAGCAATATCACTTTGGTCACTTTATAGCTTAAGCTCTTTCACAGCAAACTCATGGGTCAAAGAATGTTCCAATATCCAGATTGGCTATAACATACTGGGAGGGGATCTGAAAAATAAAATCTTTCTCCATTTTGAAATATAAACCCCATCCAATAGATGCAGTACCGCCCCTATCCCACTCGCTACTTCAGCAACAAGCAATTAAATATCCTGAACTGAAAGCAGAATAGTAGGCAGAGTGAGAGGTGGATATAATTAAGGTGGGTGTTTTGATCCCTGGCTCCTTCAGGTATGTCTGACCTTGAGCTGTACCTCCAATGTGTGCAGCATATAGTAGACAAAAGTATGTATTATACTGCTGTATGAATGTGTGGTTCTGTGTGGGGGTTGACTGGGCCAGAACTGAACTCCAGGTGTATTGGCCCAGAGTCCAAAACTTCAAAACAACATGATTGTCTAATACGTTGCCCAAGAATACAGTCAAAGTGGTTTGGAAGTCATTGACCAGCTGCTGGTTTGGGGTCAGTAATTAGCTGCCATACAGTTTTTGTGGAATGTAGTCAGAGCAAGATCCCTGGGAACAGCATTAATGTATGAACCCACTTTAGCATAGTGGCCACATTTGGTATTGCCACATAATATACACTGAATTAAAATGACATAGCGCTTTGTGCAATGGGGGAAGAGGGTCATGTGTGTGCATGCTCCATGTCTCCAGAAGCCTATTCAGCCAATGTGCCTGGAGACAAACTTTCACTAGAATGAATTAGGAGGCACTTTTTTAAAAACAGATTGTTATAATAATCCCATGGGCAAGAGTTAAAACATGACTCACCAATTACTTTAATATCCACTGTATTATTATCTTGACACATTCTATGTACTTCAGTAATCTAGTCTACCAGCCTAGTACTTTTTCAAAAGTGAATATTGCATCCAAGTAGTGCATTTGACCCCATCCTTCAGATGATCCATCCATTAGTCATGGCACCAAACTTATTCTTTTCTTTGTATTTCTTACCCTTTGCATTTTCAAGGCTTAGTTAACATTGCATCTAAAATAAAGCCATAATGAATAATAGGACGGACCCTTTGGATACACACACAGAACAGTGGCCCACCACAGCAGAACTGTAAGTGCAATTCCCTGAAGTGTGTTGCTAAGCTTGTGAGCAACATCTTATTTGGATTCTCCAAAGTATCATTGAATGGAATCTCTTGTGTAGCTTCAGCAGAATGGTTCTGAATCTGCCCATGGGAGCACTGTACACTTAGGACAATCAATTTAGCCATTTCTGCATTAGGTAAAGCTGCTTGGCTGCTACTGAACACAGGTAGTGCTCAAGTGACCACAACAGCAGAGAGAGAACTGCAGTAAGGAGTTGTGCAACTGCCAGGGGCAGCCATAGAAAATAAAGGGGTGGGGTCTCCTAGACTTTCCACATGTTGTCATTGGTTGTTTCCAGCTTAATGTCGAAAATGCACATAATTATGATCATGTCGGTAGATGTGGCGCTATCACTATCTGAAGCTTTCGGCACTGTTTAACCCTCTAACCCTATACACAAGAGTGGATGGCATAATAGCTCCCAAATAGTAGAGTCAAAGTATCTTGGTTGCCCCTGGTGGCTGGCTGGAGAATGTCATATACACAACCTCCTCCATGTTAGTGAATAGTAAATGGCGCATGGATCATCTAAAAAGCCAAAGTACACTTTATTTACTTTTTCCAGGAATACTACTGTAGCTGATGTATTTTAAAGTGCACATTTTTTCAGTAATTTCAATTGGAGTCAGTTAATTTATACTTATATCACAGGTTGAAATGCCATCACTGAGAATTAAGAAAGACTCTGGATTGGACAATTTTTGGATTAGTTCAACTCCCTGCATTCACAAATGAGGATACCCAGCGACATTTGGGGACATTGGATGGAGTTGCAGTTACTTGGAAGGGTCCTGTCGTCTGTCAGGAAAGTAAGCACATCCACAGCCAGACTTCACTTCCATTAGTATTGGTGAGTGGGATATTTTGGTTCAATATTCAGGACAGTGAAGTTCCAGCTGGAGACACACATCATCTATTTAATATTATCTTTTTACCAACAGCATACTGCACCACTAACATGTTACTTAATTAGTTTTGATTTGGGCCTTTGAACAAGCCTTTTGTTAGTCTTGTTCAGTCTCAACAATGGTAGTTCTTACATTGGTTGTTCTAAGGCTCTTCTTGATACAGGTGTTTGGGTGTGACATTTATCTCTTACTTCATGAATATGCAGTGTTACCAAAATCTACTTGCTACCTTTACAAGAACTCAACTCTTAATTGTACTTTGAACAGTCTGTAAGGGAGATAACATTTAAATGGCCACTATAGACAGTACTGCCCGCCAAGCTATGGCACTGTTTAGAGGTTAACATCCACCCAAGAGAGATCTAATCACAAGTGGACAGTATGGCTGTCAGTTCTTCTTTTTAAATGAAACATTGGTCACATTGGTATCAAAGTTTGCATTTTACCTGCAGTGACCCATTAAAATCCAAAATAGCCTAAATGCATGCCTTGGACCACTGATATATGCTTGCATGCCCTATTGACGAAACAGTAACGTACATGAGGTGAGGATGTTTTTGTTTGTATCATGTAATTGTCTTCCAGTCTCAAATCTGATGTCACCATGCTTGAGAGGAGGGCTACAATAAGTCTTGCTTGTCACTGCTCTCCTGTGAGGACAGTTTTGACCAATTTGAACAACAAAATAATCACTGTGTTGATATTGCGGCAGTAGCCAGAAACAAATCAAGCATCAAGATGATGAGAAGCATTTGATTCATTGTGAAATTGGAGTCCAAGGACACAAGCTATGGGTGGTCCTTAATATGTGGCCAAGCACTCCAACGATACATGCCAATCAACCAAACTGTAATTACTATTAATTTTTTGCATAGGTTACCAAAGGGTGGGGGTGGGGATTATGGTTAGTCTTGACCAACACACCAATTCTTCAAAAAAGGGAAATAGAACACAAAAACAAAAATACGTCGTCATATGGGCTTTCCTAATCTTAAATAGCAACATTGACACCTAGTAATTTCTCTGTTGAATTTTAATAATCGATAATATACTCAGTGAAAATGCAATTCTTTAAAAAGGAAGATACAAATATATGATATATTAAAGAGAATCTCAAACAATATATCAAAATGCAGCAATACAATTGACAATAACAACATGGGTTTCTACTTTTAAAAATTAAAAATAAAAAAAAAAAACAATTTACTAGCTAAGGACCAATTGGTGACTTTCAAGCTATCGACAAACATTGTCTGCGGATGATTACAACGTTCAAAGTTGCTTTTTAAAAATCCATGTCAGATATATGTTGTGGATCCAATATTTTCAGTTCAGGAATAATTCAAGTTATTTGGTTTGTTCCACACCCAAGCCATACCTCCTTCTTTCATGTTCATATAAACCAATAAACATAATTTTTCTCCTCATGCCAGAAATAGTGTATAAAAGTAGCTCAAAAAAATGACTTACAAGATTCCCAGTTTTTCACCCTATACCATTGTTGGTATAGCTTACCAATGCTCCTGAGCACCTGACTGCCGGAAATTACAATGAAGTTGGTCTGACGAGATAGCTACCCACTGTTTTCTGAGCCATGGGAGATCTGGTGATGAAGAAATGTCTCCAAGCATGCAAATGTCTCAGTGCACTCAGTACATTCATAAAGTACCTCTGAAGAATTTCCAATTTCGTTCTGAGCATGGTCCATACACTCATCCTCGATGTCCTCTCCAATTCCCTTTTCTTGCAGTGGGTCCCTGTTGGTGCCATAGCAGTGAGTTTGCTCAACATCATCTCCTCTTGTGCTTGGGTGATTTTGAAGGTGAAGCTCAATAGATGAAGAATTCATGAATTGAGTAGGACATTGTGGGAACTGAGAAGGTTCCTTTTTGTGGTAACGCAAGTGCCGTTGGTACACAGATAGTAATCCAAATCTCTTTCCACATTCTTGACACTTGTAGTTTACGCGCCCAGCTTTCCCAGATTGGTTCTCCTTTGAGGGTTGCTCCAGTGATGTGGTTTGTTCATTATCAGAGGAACCCTTGGTTTTCTCTTCTGGAGAAGCTGGGATTGTTTCACCATTAAGAGATTTAGGAGTAGACCTATTATGTGGCGTTGTATACAGGAGTTTCAAAGCAGGTTTCTTTTCTAGTTCAGCTTTGTGGTACATGATTACATGCCTTCTCAGATCACAGCGTTGTGGAAAATGTCTACCGCAAAACACACATGTGTGCATAGTCCCCTTATGGTATCTCATGTGCCGAGACAAACTACTGGAATGATTAAAGACACGATGACAATGCTTGCAAGGATGCAGCTTGCCGTTTGGATTACTCCCTTTTCTACGTCTGCTTTTAGGCTGTATTTTTCTTTTTGAAGATTTGAGTGATTCTTGGTTCAACTGATCAATTTCTTCCTGAGTCTGATGGGTGAGGTGATGCTCCTTTAGATCTGCTAATTTATGGAAACGATCACCACATAAACCACATCTGTATGGTGTGAAAGAGTACACTGGATTAACTGTATTACCAGCATCCCGTATGTTTTTTGGAACCCCATTCTCAACATCAATAGATGTGCCATTTCTGTGGAAGTTTTCAAGTGGTACATCTTCTACATTTTTAGAGTTGACTTCTATTTCAATTTCCGATGCAAAGGTAGTATCAAGCTCTTTTCCTTTGCAATGGTACATTGAATGTGTCTGAAAATCAGACATCCAGAAAAAATTCAGCATGCACTTCTTACAGGTATATGCTTTCTCAGTCTTTTTTTCCATGCTATTCTCAGATTTACCCAAACTAGAATTGGGGGAGAAGTGGTTTTCTTTTTGATGAGCATTCAGTGCATCCATTTTGAGGAACCGTTTACCACAATGGTTACAGTAGTGAAAGCATTCATTGGCGTGGTCCTGGAGGTGTTTCTTAAGGCCATGTCTCCCTTCAAAGATCTTACAGCACAAAGTGCACTTGTAACCCCGCTCTGTGTTTCGATACTGTTGGTGACGATGCAAACTCTGCAGGCTGTTGAATGATCTGCTACATATTTCACATCGGTAATTGCCTTGACGAGACTTGTCCAGCGTGAAGTCTGAGGTTCTTGGTCTAAGCACATCTCTGTGAGGGGACAGCTGTGATCTTGAAGTAGGAGACACTGGTTTCATAGGGGGTGGCAAATGCGATGGAAGGACTCCAGGAGATACTGGTTTCACAGAATATTGTGACTGTGCTGACTCGTTCACAACTGTCAGGGTACCGTTTTCTTGTAGCACATATTCTCGGGGGACTTGAAATCCATTGGAAGAGCCATCAAAGGAAAATGCCTCCAAAGGTCCATGAACGACCATGTGAGCCAGCACACTTGAGTATTGCCTGAATCCATCACCACACTCGGTGCAGATAAAGGTACTCGATTCTCCAGATTTCTGCTTTTCCATGATATTCTGTCTCAGTGTTGATGGCATCCTTTCAATTTAATTTGGTCAGCTCTCTATCCCGAGTTTCCATGTGGGAATCATAACCTCCAAATTTCATGGATTCCACAGAGATGCCCTCATGAGCCATTTGTTGACCATTCAGCAGTTACATGCTGGATCATCACCTGGGGAAAATAAAAAAGAATTATCACACCATCAAACCACAGCTTTTTCAATCAATATACATTCAGAAATAGTGCAGTTGAATTGATTTTTGATAACTCAGTTAGATAACTCAAGTCACAAGACAAGCATGCTTGCCAAGGCAACGTGTACATTACATTGGCCTTGGGTGCTCACATGCAACTCATGTAAATCCCAAGCAAATTAAAAAGAGATCTTGATAAAAACTGTCACTCACATTTCTTACTCATGCTGACGTAGACAAACTTTGTCTTGTAAACTGGCTACTGTTTAACCATTGACTTGTTTGTAGAAAAATCCTGACTCATGACCCCACTCCCTCTCTCCAGCACTGGCACACAGACCTATTAAAATCAACATCATTTGGTCTTCACCATCACAAATCTTCCATTGGTTTGAAGTAAGAGTGATAAACTGGTTAAAACTCTTCCATAATTGAATACGACAATACTAGGACGATGTAACATGTTGCAGGTTGCTGGTGTGGAACTCTGACGTACAGATCATAGAATAGAATAGAGCATGTTATTCCTCCCCCGTGGGGGGAACACACATTTTCAGCAGCTCGATAAAGATAAATATAAGATAAAGTTGGAGAGAGGGCACACAGACAGTGAGTACACAGTAAATGATGACCTTTTAGGTGCGTTTGTCCTGAAGCAGTGGTGGTTTTACTACACAGTATTGGAAACAGTGAAACAGAAAAAGGATATATAGTTATTTATCCCATAACTGATCAATGAGTTGTGTTCTGAACTGATACACATTTATACACCTACTCCTTTTATTTACGTAAAACCTATCAACACTAAGATTTCCTTAAAGCCATCATTGGACTATTCTCACGTTCATAAAATAATGCCAATATTAACAACACACCTTAAAACTTTGTATACATAATTGTTGGGGACACATGCAAACACATATGCAAAATAGGGGCAATGCTAACTGCTGGACAGCACCAGAGCTGATCCATTTATCTGATAAGTTGAAATAATAAAAACTACTAACGACATGATAAGTCGGTCCAACAAAATGATGCTGT
The DNA here is from genome assembly GCA_016785235.1 of Pseudorhombus dupliciocellatus. Taxonomy (NCBI): domain Eukaryota; kingdom Metazoa; phylum Chordata; class Actinopteri; order Pleuronectiformes; family Paralichthyidae; genus Pseudorhombus; species Pseudorhombus dupliciocellatus. The sequence goes on along the minus strand of JAFBJW010000041.1, from coordinate 2,221,597 downwards.
AGAAAACGGCATCTTGACCTCTGAGGACAGAAAATAATGAAGAGAAATGGTCTAAACCTAATTAAAGCTTGGCACTTTGTCCCTGCAGACCAATGGTAATCTAAATATACCCATATAGTTAATACTTTCTTGATTGAGAGCTTTTCACCAACATCAAAATGTACACACCTAATTCTAAATGATTGCTTCATGCAGTCAAGTGATTTGTAAATCTAACTGAAGGAGGCATCAGTCCACTGCCATAGTAAACACTGTAATTGTAGTATGAACACCTTCTTAAGAGACACATCCTCAACAAAATGATGTCAAAACTAATAAACACTGGGGACAAATTCCTCAAGATGAGACCAAAATCCTAATTTTAGTGAATATCGCGAATTCACTCACGCCGCTAGGGGGCGACTAACATGCACAACACTGACATGCACACAATTGCAGGCTACAGTGTAGCTAGTTTCTTTTCACTCTCACTTGAACCCTACAATAAAATAAAACTCAAATACACGTTTCCAGTGAGACCTGCGTGTACAACACGAAGCTGCAGACAGGCGCAGAGTGACTGCAGCCTGGAAGCGCGAGTGACGCTGCTGGCTGCGACCACGGTCACACGAAGGCTAAGGTTAGCCGCAGCATGCTAACGGTGCAAAGGGAGATCCTTGTTTGAAACGCAACCGGACCCAGAGGCGCTAGCCGGTTAGCTCAGACAGTGAACTGAAAGTCGACCTACCGTGAGTCCTGTGACACCTCAGGACCGTGAAGCTCCAGGGAAGAGTCCAGAGTGTATCCTCTCTAATGCCAACGTCTGTTTACCGCTGCAGGCCGCGGCGGTCCCACCGGAAGTGGTTTGCGCAGTGACGTCACCACGCTCGCTGCATACGTTCAACACGTTTTTTCCACAAACGTAAAAACGATGATAAGGATTAAAATGAACAAAAACATCCTTGTGAACAGATTTGAACACGATCAATCATCAACAATTAAATAAAATTCACCCCTCTTAACAAACTCCAGCGCAATATTAATGAATCAATAAAATAACAACACCAATAATGATAATAAAACACAACTGAATGATGCCGTGGAAAATGGCTCTCTCTGCTGGTAGGTTAATGTTATGAAGAGAGTTTTTCAAAAGACTTATAACACCAAGGGGATTTCATGCGTTTTGTTTAAAAATGTCGGATTCTTCTTCATTATATGTTAATTATACTCGTTTTAATCACCATTTAAAGAAAACTTCAACATCACTTACTAATTGACAAGCCCTGATAGTATTATAGCAAAATATACAGCCATCATCATCATCACAGAGAAAAAATACATTCAGTCAAAAACCAACTGGCAGTGATTTCAAGATCAAATTAAGCACACACACATACACACACACACACACACAAACTCACTCAAAATTTACTCAATTTAATCATGTACACATACTCATAACAACATCAGTGGGTTGGGTTGGGTATGAGGGGGAAGTTGGGAAATTGACACAGCACTTCACAGCACTATTTTACACTTAAGATATGTGTTTTCCAATTAAACCCTTACTATGTTACACAGTTTTTCATTCCATTTATACTGTGTTATTAAAATATTCAAAATCTTCTCAATTTCTTACAATTTTCATCAAAGTTGCAATGCATGTGACAGGTGAAGAAATCCAGTTTGGAACAGGTATTTTGCAACACTTCATAGATCCTCAGTACGTATTGTACAATATTACATTCAGTCCAACAACCTGTACTGTTAATGGTAGGCTCTCCATTTGTTTAAAGTGTGTGATTTGTGCAGCATCATTCTTCCTCCTTCATTTGCCACCTTCAAAGTGGGGATCACATGTTCCTGTTGTTCTAAATGTGTCTGACCAACACAATCTCTTGTACTGATAAGAAACTGAAAAGCAAGCTCCAATTTTTCAGAAATGCTCTGAAATCATATCTGAAAATTGCCTTTATGTCTTGTTAAACCTTATACTTCTGTATTACTTGCCAGATTGTCTTTGTTATGACAGTCTGTTGACCTGGTTTTAGTTTGAGAGTGTGTCTCATCCTCCTGGAAGGCCGTCTCCAACACGTTCAGGATGGACTTGCGGACTTTTTCCTTAAAATCTTTTCCCATGAACACATAGAGGGGTGGGTTCAGGCAGCTGTTGAGAAAGGCCAGGCTGGTGGCTAAAGGGACGCCAAGTTTGATGACACCGCCCAAATTCTCATTTGAACTGAAGAAATAAACCAATTGAATTAGAGCCATGATGTGAAATGGAGCCCAGCACAGGAAGAAAGTGGTGATGACGGCGGCGATGATCTTAATGGGGCGACTTGATTGGCTGGCCAGGGTGAGGTTCCTCCTGACACGATGGATGATGATGGCGTAGCAGGAGACGATGACAGTGAAGGGGATGACAAATCCCAGTAGGAAGCGGGTGATGGTCATGGTCTGATGTCGAAACTGTCGCAGCTGATTCACTGCTGGTGTTTCATAGTCGTCAGATAGAGCATAGTTGTTGAAGCAAATGACTTGATCAGAGTATTCATTATATACAGTGTCCCTGAAGACTACATACGGAACACTCTGAATCAGAGCCAGTATCCAAACACCAAGAATCACACAAGACGCCTTGCGTACGCTTCGGTGGTTCTGTGCCCAGACGGGCCACACCACAGACACGCATCTGTCCACACTGATCACCACCAGGATGTAGACGCTGGCGAATATGTTCAGTGAAGTTACAAGGGCACTGAATCTGCACATGAAGTTGCCAAACGGCCAGTGATTATTCAGGGCCAGGTACGTCACACCCAGTGGCAGGAACGCAGTGAAGAGGAAGTCGGCCACAGCGAGGTTGAGAAACCAAACGGTGTTAACTGTTTTCTTCATCTTGAATCCAGTCACCCAGATAACCACTCCATTTCCGAACACGCCGAGAACAAAGACCAGGCAGTAAACAATGAGAGACATGATGTGGAGAGACCAACTCACAGGGTCAGGGCTGTCAAAGTCAGGGTCTGTATCATTTTCATAGATGAAGGTCGTATTCTCCATTGTTGTCTTGAGACCTGCAAGTAAAATATACTGAAAAAGTTACATTTTGTCCCTTTTTCCTATGATATCCATATATAACAGTTAATGTAGATAACTACCAAAACTAAAAATAATAATAACAGAGCAGTGTCTCTATGACTTTGGAGGACTTCAGCTTAGATATATTTCCTGTAAACTGTAAAAATTAATCACAATCATGTTGTGCGGACAATTATTTTCCTAAATATAAGTATCAATTGCCCATAGTGTCAGTGTGTAAACTCATTTACATGCAAACACATACTGTGGACTTCACATGCATCAATGTATACCTGACCCAGAAAGGCAGTTCATTTCATCTTTCATAATAAAATCCAAGATAGGATGTTGGTCCGGGTCTAATCATTTTGTTGTGATATTTTCTTTTTACAACTTAAGCTCATGTAAATTGGCAAAATGTAACATACCTTTCTCTAAGCCTTGAAGCTTGCTGATGATGACAGCAGAGGTTTCCTTAAGACCAACTACCCTGTGTGTTGTTATATGTCCCTGCCCAGGCTGAGGGGGAAGCTACACACACAAGAAGCTCCCCACCCAGTTGACAATGTCGTCATAATCAGAATGAGAAAATCATTTATTGTCCCAAGACTGAGAAATTCACATGTTGCAACAGCAAGACAGACACGGGAAAGATATGGGAAAGAACGCATAAACGTAATGATAGGGTATTTACATCACGCTGACCATCTGTAGATCCATTCATGTCTGCAGTCGGAATCGATTTGAAACATTCGCATTCGAGCAGCCTCACGTGTCTTGGTTGTTCAGTAAAATAAAATGTAATGCTTTTATCTAGTAGCATGCAAATTGGTTATCATGATAAATGATTAGGGTACGAGGACGTGATTCAGAATATTTATGAAAACTAATGATGCTTTATGCAATGACATTACAAGTGGGAAAGTCCAAATAATATTTTAATAACAAAAGTAATGTTACAACGCAAAAATCAAAACACTCAACATCGTCATTTACAGCCTTGAGAAAGGAGTTCTACGATACAAGGTTAAAAAAGAACAATCATCATTTACACTGTTTACATTAAAAAGCATCTTTCATACAGAGGTTTGTATCATGATATAGAAAAGTGTTTCATTACAGTTGTTTCCATTCAATCAATCTGCAGCAACTTTGAGAACTGACTGATTCCAGCTTCGGGAATGTGTCTGTATTTTTGTCCATCATGAACTTAAACTTCAACCGAGGTGATACATAGACAAAGATGTTGAGACGTTACCACAACATGTCCATGTCCTCCAGGCGGAGGGCACAGACGTTGAAACAGATCCCCTCTAGAGACAACTAACAAAGATCAAAAGAAATTTTAAAATGCAAGTTAGAAAAAAAGCATGCGTTTGACACGTGTTGGTCAACCATGAACACACATAATGGCATCAGTGGGTTGGGTATGAGGGGGAAGTCAGGAAAATAACTTTGTATATGAAGCAACAATAGCCAACACTGTACTTTCAGTTCATTTACAGTCCCCACTTGTGAATGTTTTTGGGTCATGTGACAGCGTGTTGAACGATGAAAGCAGTCTACGATCAAGGCTTATAAACAACTTGTATAAAAGCTGCTGTCTTTGATGCCACATATGGACGAAGACATCCAAATCAACAACTGGAGCTTATGAGACACTTGAGAAACATCAAGTTCCCTTTCATTAACCACATATTACAGCATCTCTGTGTCTGTGTTGCACAGATTTAGCTATAATCTAATGTAATACCTATTCTGAAATAGGTGTGTTTACCGGCTGTATGTGTGCTTTTTTATTTCTGTTCTGTCTTTTTCTGTAGAGCATACACTTCCTCTCATTATGACATTTAATTTAAATTAATTAACTTTATCTTTCCCGGTGGTTCAGTATCAGCATGTGTCATCTCTGCCTTAGACCTTAATGTTTATCAAATCATAACACAAATATCAAATAATAAGCGTTGACATTTTTCCATCTCAGACTGTGTATCCAGGTTGTCTTCAGGGTCCATGAATTCAAATAATAAAAAAGGTATTTGTTATATACAGTAATATATGTTATACACACTGAGAGTATTTGTTGATCCACATCATGGGCGACCTTATACCTCAGCGTCAGACACAGACTTCTCCTTACTCCGACTGGTGACCATTGAGTTTGTGTATGTGTATGAGCGAGACACTTCCTCCTGGAAGGCCGTCTCCAACACGTTCAGGATGGACTTGCGGACTTTTTCCTTAAAATCTTGGCCCATGAACACATAGAGGAGTGGGTTCAGGCAGCTGTTGAGAAAGGCCAGGCTGGTGGCTATGGGGACACCGATAGTGATGACGTGGTCCAATGTTTCATTCGAGTGGATCGCCGTGTGATTTACCATCTCGATTAGAGCCATGATGTGATACGGCGCCCAGCACAGGAAGAAAGTGGTGATGACGGCGGCGATGATCTTGAAGGGTCGGCTCGATTGGCTGGCCAGGGTGCGGTTCCTCCTGAGGCGATGGATGATGATGGCGTAGCAGGAGACGATGACAGTGAAGGGGATGACAAATCCCAGTAGGAAGCGGGTGATGGTCATCGTCTGATGTCGAAACTGTCGCAGCTGATTCACTGCTGGTGTTTCATAGTCGTCGGACAGAGCGAAGTTGTTGAAGCAGTTGATGATGTCTTCATTGTGATAGGATGGTCCAGTGTCCTTGAAGATGAAGTATGGAGCACTGAGAATCAGAGCCAGTATCCAAACACCAAGACTCACGCAGGACGCCTTGCGTACGCTTCGGTGGTTCTGTGCCCAGACGGGCCACACCACAGACACGCATCTGTCCACACTGATCACCACCAGGATGTAGACGCTGGCGAACATGTTCAGGAAGCTCACGGTGCTGTTCAGCTTGCACATGAAGTTGCCAAACGGCCAGTGGAAGTCCATGGCCGTGTACGTCACGCTCAGCGGCAGGAACGCCGTGAAGAGGAAGTCGGCCACGGCGAGGTTGAGAAACCAAACGGTGTTCACCGTTTTCTTCATCTTGAACCCGGTCACCCAGATAACCACTCCATTCCCGAACACGCCGAGAACAAAGGCCAGGCAGTAAACAATGAGAGACATGATGTTGAGGGACTGTCGCAGCTCAGCGTGCTCGTCCTTGTAGTCATACTCGTCTTCGTCCTCGTACAATGAGACATTTCTTCCAGTGATGTCTGATGTGTTCATGGCGTAGAAAGGTGTAGCAGCCATTAACGCCATCATTGTCTTTGAACCTGCCGCAAAAACAATACATGTTATTGACATGTTAAAAGTGAGTTCATTAACATTCCAGAATCTCATGCATGAGATTAAATTGAACCTTTTTTTTTTTTTTATAAAAAAGCTGTAATTCAGAATCTGTATATACACTGCACTTAAAATAAACGTCTTCACTTTTTTCAGTTCCTCAAAAAGGCCTGGGGAGGATGCTGTTTGCAGGAGAGGACTCCACTCTGTAATCACGGAGTGACAACAATCAGGAGCTGCTTCACAACCTTTTCATGACCCACAGTAGACAATGAGACAAATGGGATGCGACCAGCGTTCACACACAAGAAAATAAAACAAAAGGTTTTGTTGTGTGAGCTTTGCGCAACATGTAAACAGCACACCGTGTTTCCCTGAATGAAATCCACACCAGTGCCCACAGCAGGAATCACATGAACACAACTTTTTATTTTAAAAGATCAGATCCACAGACAATAAAAAAAACTCCCCGTCAACTAACGGGCCCTTTAGTCGCATTTGAACAGCTAACTGCACACAAATACGTTTTCTTTTGATTCAGAGCGCCAAAACACTTTTTTTAGATGCAAAGAACAACGGGAGAAAAAGCGAATAAAAAAAACACACAACCTGGATCCCGGTGCCTGAGATGCGCACACGCGGAGTTTGAGAGAATAACGACAGTACCTTCCACGAAGCTGCACTCCAGGGGAGGATGTGTCCGCTGCGGACTGCTCAGGCGAATCCAGGGCAAACTCTGCGGAGCTCAGATCCCAAACTCCTTAAATATGTGACGTCATCGCTTTCACCGGGCGGGACCACTGACAGCAGCACCCCCTCCTCCCGCCGGCTCCTTTTCCCTAAAACCACTTCTTGTACTACAGACCCGCACTCTGACTGTGCACAGGAACTTAATACCACGGGTGATGTTGGATTTTTAGTGAACACAAATTCCCTCCATGCCTCCATGTCTGTGTGTCTGGGTGTGGAGACACATCAGGTGTTACTGATCTGGTGTTACTAATCTGTTTACATGGTCACACTGTGCTGACACAGGCAGGTCTGCATCATGGGTCATCATCAGCATGTTGAAGCACAGACATGTTTTAATGTAGGGTTTAGGTCAAGGTTAAACTTTGGGTTTAGATTCGGGTTAAGGTTGAAGTTAGATCAGGATTAGGGTTGAGGTTAGGGTTAGGTTAAGTTTAAGTTCTGTTAGGGTTAGGGCTGTGGTAATATCAAGTTTAGAATAGATGCAAGTTAGTTACTATAGTTAAGGTAAGAGTAAAAATCCTGACAATGTCCCCTGCGTGTGTGTGTGTGTATAACACAGAGATTCAGTTTACCTCTGTCTCAGCTTTTATCTGGAGGATGTTCCCTGCTGACGTGATCAACACGTACATTCATTGGGAAACTCCAAAAGTGAAAAAACAACTAACCAAACAGCTCAATGCATAAATTGTGGGTTCGCTGGGTTGAGCGTATATGAGAGGGGAGCTGCAGCTTCCCATGTTCACCAGCACTGCTGCTGCATAATGTGTTTTTCGTTATGTGGGCTGAACACATGTTTGCTTGAGGTTGAACATAATTGCTCCGTGTTGACCGTTTGAATTGCCATCTGGACGTGTAGGTTACAGAGTTTTTTTTTTAATGAATCCATTTTCTTCATTTATACTAAGTGTATGAAACTCACACCAGGTTACCAAACTATTTTGTTTTTTTTTTCTCTTTGGCTCTGTCCACTTGAAGCTGAACACTGTGGTGCCTCTGAGGGAAATCTTTAGATCTCCAGCCAGTGTTAGGTGGAACCTGACAGTTCTCATTTATCAACTGTTCCTGTTCCTTTCTCTCTTGATATGATCGTTTCCCAAAATGCAAAACAAATGTCAGAGCTGTTTGTGAGGTGCCATAGCGTGTAATAAACACCACTAACTATTGAGGATAAAGAGTTGATTTCCTCCAACTTTATCACCAAATATCATGTGGGTGTCTTGAGATCAGATACATATACCAAGTACACAGAAAGCTATGGAAACCTTTCCATAGATAGCACAGTCTGCATCTGTTTTTCTTTAAGATCTACGCAGTATTTACTGAGAACATGTCAAACAATGCTTTAAGCAGACAAATGGAAATAAACACATAGCCTCCTTGGCACAGGGTAATGTGCAACATGGTTTGCTATGCAGATTGCAGATTTTGGGGGATTTGTTACGGTAGTTTAGTAAAAAAAAAAAAAATTAAGCATCATGGGAAGGAATGCAATAACAGCCAAAAACTAAAGGGAAATCAAAGTAATTGAACATATACTACATATAATAAAACCAACATTTGACAAGACATATCACATGTGAATGTCATTAGGAACGCTAGGAACATAAAAACAAGATGTGGCAGAGTTGGCTGCAGACAACGAAAATCCATCTCATCTCCCCAGAGTCGAGTCCCACCTTTCAGAGGGGGAGAAAAGTTGCATCTGAGTTTAACTTCATGCTCATATTTCCTCCCACACGGTTCCTTTTTACTCCTTTTTACTCCACTACCCACACATTAGTGCGTGCTTAAGTGCTATGTTTTCTTTTTTTGGTCGATTTTCCATGGAGCATTGCAAAATATGAAGAATAAGCTGTTTCCTCAATCACTGTCATCTGTGTTCCTTCACAGTTCGGGACTAAACATGCTGTCGTCCAGGGTTCATTCTTATATTGTAGTGTGTTTGACGTCCAGCTGCAACAAACTTCATCAGACAAGAATTACGTTCCAAAGGACATGGCCAAAACATTTAAACCAGCTGGTAAAGGCCAACCTCTATTTAAATATCAGTTAATACTATAACTGTATGTTGCCATGTACAGCATTAACCACTGTATTGTGGAGTATCGGCTAAATGCTAAATCTAAAACTTTTATATCTGCTGCAAGAGAACAGGAAGATGCCTCGATTAAAATCTGAGAACACACTGACAATAGTGATGCCTCGGTGATTGTGGCGACATCAAAGGTCTAAACATTTTCTCAATGAGTGCCAAAGTCTTTGAACCGATCAGATTTGTGCAGTTGAGAGGCGCTCGAACTTGCCCAGCCCTAAAACTGAGTCCCCTGCTGACACACACACGCAAAACACCGGAACCGTGTCCTGCCAAAAGTCCAGATGTGAGGGGGAGGAAAAAATGAATGAGAGAGGGGGAAGAAAGAGAGGGAGAAGGAGTGAGAGACATTACATGTACGTGTCTTTGCACACTCTCTCAGGCCTCCGCACCAGACCCACACCCATATTTGAGTGTGGGGGCAGTCATTGTTATCATAGCACTCTCCCTTTTACAAAAATATAAACATTCAATGTTTCAAATATATTCCCAATGAGAAATCTCATACACCAAGGCCAAAATTAATTCACTATAACTGCAGGAAACGGTTTCAAGTGATCTGACCCAGTTGAACATTTTTAATCACTCCTGAAAACTCCTGCGCTGTTCAGCTCCATTTGCAACGTTAAGCGACGAGCCCGTTTTAGCTGAAGTCTAGACACTGTGACTACGTTGTTTCATTTGGTCGTAATCCCCTTTGCAATACATCCTCCAGTTTTCATTTCTATGCTAAAATGTGCTTCTTTTTTTCCTTTTTTTTTTTTTTTTTTCGCTGTCTGAGTCTTTAGGAGAACGTAAAGGCAGAGTATTCTGCTGCTGTCTGTAGGGGATATTAATAGCTATCCCAAGGCTATAGTTTGAGGGAAGCCTTCAGAGCCCAGGGCTTGCCAGAGTTCTTGATTTACCAACCCAACATGTAATTATGTGTGTGCCACACAAATACCAATTTGGGTGTGTAAAACAACTAGCAGAGGTTTAAAGGGTATTTTGTTTTATCCGTGGGTGATATATGCATTTGGAGTTGGGGGGTTTATAATTCACTGCAGCAGCTGGGAGAGTGGGGGAGTCACTTGGAAGGCACAACTCAATTGTGTTTGTGTGTGTGTGTGCATGTGTGTGTTTGTGTGTGGGAGAGTGACAGACTAATGACACACTCCAGCTCTCAGCATCACTGTTGTACACCCGGTATTTTTCTTTGCTGTTGAATGCAAAACACTGTGCACGGCTCCTGCTGCTGTGGGGGGGGGGGGTGGAGGGGAGTTAAAAGGTGGTACAGTAAGCATTGTGCTGAAATGTCTCTCCTGCACCAACGCTGTCGGAAAGACACAAGGAGTGGGAATCTGCTGTGCACTGAAAACCTCAAAGGTTTGTTGATCTTGTTGCGGTGCTGACTGGAAATCAAATCTTCTTGTCTCTCGGGTGTGGAGAGGTCAGGAATTTTGTTTTTCAAGTCGAGGCCGGTGCCAATGGCTTTCGTCCTCATGGCTCACTGACGGTTGTTTCCATGAAACACACCACACACTGGGGGGAAAAAAAAGAGCTGAACCTCAATAACTTCAACCACTTCCTTACATTCGGCCCTGCTTTTCAACCACAGCGGCTGGTCCCCCCTCAGCAGACCTAAGGGATATGAATAATCAGCCTGGGCTCTGTCTGAGAGCAAACAAGCCTGGCAACGCGCGCGTCACAGATCTGTGACACACGGCTCTCTGAGTCTTTGAGGGTATTTTGAGGTCCGGTGGAATGGGATTAGAGGGAAACCGGAACTGGTTAAACATTCAGAGAACGCCAGATATACATTTTTGAAAATCTTTTCCATGTATTGCAACCAAGGGTTAGAGTGGTAAATGCTGCATGAGGGGGGAAAAAATCCCTGTCAGTTCAGTTTTACTCAAACAAATGGAGGCTGCTGTACTGTCCTCTGGCTTTTCTGCTGAACGTGCGATGTAATGTATCCCTCCAGTGAAATCTAGTCCGAACAAGTGAAACAAACAGTAAACGCATGCTACTTAAGATGTTTTTATCTTCACAGAGAGCGCGTCCCAACAGTCTGAGCCAAGTAGTCGCATTTGTCAACGATCAAAGAACACAAACAGCGATACGCAGTTGCAGGAGGAATGAGGATGACGGTGTGTGTGCCACTCAGTAATGAGGGGGGGAGAACTTGCCTGTGCTGGATGGGAATGCGTTATATTTTAGTCTTAAGTGTATAATGATAGGGTTTGGTTAAATGCACCCTCACATTTAAATGTTTTCCTGTCTGGGGCTGATAAACACCTATGCTCATGCATGAGTAACTGAGCCTGGTACCTCTACGTCTCCATTCTGCAGCATTGACTCAGCAGTGACCTGCAGTTTAATAATACTGGGTCAGTGAGAGTGTAAAACATCCTTAAACTCAAAGAGGGAAAGGTGGTGACTGGACTGGAAGACCTAGAGAGCACTAGAAGACCTTGAGAAGAAAGAGATGAGAGGGCTGAAATACCTAAAGCTAGGAGGCTGAATGAACATTGAAGGACAGAAGGCATGGAGCGTGTCCTTCTGCTCGCTCTCTTTGGAGCAGCAGGTATTGCACAGAAATATAGAGAAACGTAGGCCCAGAGATTCACACGTTTAAAAAAAGAATGATGACACTTGTTTCTGTTTCAGTCTCATCCTTGTTGCTAATGTCAATAGCTGCCCCGGAGGAAGGCGACAGAATTGCCTGGATGCTCCTCTCCTGAGTGATGGCACCTGCTTTAACGCAGATCACCGAGAACGTGATCTGTGCTGGCTACCTGGAGGGTGGGAAGGACTCCTGTGAGGTAATGTAAAGGTTATTGCTGCTGTAACACACACACAAACAGATAGATGCCCTCATTGCACCAGTCTCTCTGTCCCCAGGGGGACTCCGGGGGTCCCATGATGTGTCACGGCGAGCTCCAGGGAGTTGTGTCCTGGGGACGTGGTTATGCCTTGAGAAACAAGCCTGGGGTGCACACAAAGCTTTGTAATTACACCCCCTGGATCAGGAACACAATGGCATCTGGCTGAACAGCAGAGCTATTAAAAAAGTCCCATGTGCAACACATGGCAACATCATTAAAGTCGACTTTGAGCGGTCTGGTGTGTATGGTGTCATTTATTCAAGTCTATTAGTGTGTGTGTCCTCAGACCGTCCTGGCATCTAAGAATACAACAACACAGCACATCTGGCTCGAAATTTTGCCTTGAACAAGAAGTAGTAGCCTATACGCCCGTCGTCACTGCCAGGGCCATGATTCATAACTTTGCATGGCAGTAAATCAAAACATGCCTCTGACACATAGTCCCGCTGCCTCACTTTCCTTGACAAAAATGACAGATCCACGTCGAGTGGACGGACATGTTTCTGACTCGATGGTCCCCTCGGGAGAAACAGAGAATACACGACGGACCATTTGTGATATTTGCAGTCAGCCAACAATAAATCACAGAGGCAGAAAAATGCTGCTACACTGCTCTCTGTGGGCTGAAACCATAAAGCATGCTGCACACTCTGGCCACACTCCATAATCAGCAAGTATGGAGCACTGCGACAAAAGTGGTATTTAGCCAGTTGACGATCGACTTGGTGTCTTTTTTCTGTAGTTCTTCAAAACTCCAGTGTCTTGGTGCAGCCTGAGTATTGATGTCGCTGCAGTCTGAGTAGAACAGACGCGAATCAGGACAAACGCTGCATCCTCAATGAGTAGGTAGTAAGCCCTTTCTAGGACACTCCTGGGTAACATCCGTGCAAAACGGGCTCAAGCTGCTAATAAATCAGCAGGTGCACACATGAGAAAATGCAATCACACCATCCCAGTATGATTTAAGTGGATTCTGGTTGCCTGGGTGTGGCAGAGGAGGAGTGAGTCACCAGGCATGTGCTTGACCACCAAATAAAGACTGGGGCCTGACAAGGTTTCCTGACGACTCACGACCTATGTAGAACCATAGCAACCCTTATGGAAGCGATGCTGCATGGATGCTGCACATTTTCATCTAAAAGCATGGCTCTGCACAAGGTTTTACGGTTTTGGCAGCACAGATGTGCGTGTTTTGAATCCTGCAGAAATCCACAAACCGCGTCAGTGAGCTGCTTAGAAGTCACAGAATCCCTCTGCAGTGTCCTTTGCAGTTCACAAACTCTGTGTGGTCACAGTGTGGCGAAGGTCAGCCATCAGACACTGCGATGACTGGCCATATCAGAGGAATAGCAGAAGAATCCTGTAGTTTAGTCATGATGTTTTCATAGAACTAGAGCAATAAGCACATAAGCTTAAACTAAAGCACAAAGGCAGTCAGAGGAGCACCTGCCTCTGAAACTATCGTTCATTTAATTCAATCAATTGGAAGCAAGCCTCACACACACTCAGATATCAGCTACCAATTCAAGAATTCTTTCCTGGTGAAACGTGTTGTTGAAAAACGCCCGATCTGGCAATGTTAAAAAAAGCTCCCTGGTCTGGATCTACACCATAATTCAGCGGCTTCTTTCCCGACCCATAACACTTAAACATCCTTCCAACAAGTTTATTCACTCTATATTTTGTGTAATCCTGCAAATTTACAAAGCAAAAATACAACTGGACGGGGTGAAAACAAACCCTCTTTGGCTCAGCTAATTATGATTTAGATCTGATTTTTAAATCGAATGTTCTGTATTCAGGGCAGCATGTGTGGAAAGGTGCATTCAAGTGAACACACAGAGCTCCTTCAGAAACCCCACAAATAATAACATTTCCAGTAAGTCAGACCAGTTCATCATCCCTTCCAAACACGGGCATGGCCTTCGCACATGACATCAGCGGCCTGGTGGCTTCTATTTGGGTCTGACATGAAGACTGTTGACGAGTCAGGCCAGCTCCTGTGGCCAAGGGTGTGGACCGTCATGAACAGATCTGCCCACAGAGGAACTCTGCAGGGATGTAATCATGGCAGAGTCAGACCAGTGACAGCAGAGGGACAGCTTTTGTCTTTCAAAGTCAGAGATTAGTGGGAAGCATCAGACACGAGAACTTCACGGTGTCACACCTCCTTCCCACTCCTCAGCAAGCACACTCATGTTCTCCTTTCTCCTTCCTTTGCTTCCTGCTCCTGCAGTTTCAGATGGGGCCCAGCAGATGGCGACATCCAACCTGTGTACAGACTGAACCGCAGCCTCTGAGTTTTCTTATCTGTCTCCCCTTCAAGGCTGATGTGACTGAACACAGTTTCTACTGTGGAGCAGGACTGTGTGTTCAGAGATGATCCCGAGATCAAAATGTTCACATCATTAGATTATCTCCATTAAATCACGCGTTTGTCTCTTTTATGTTCCTGAGTAAAGCCTGCGTTTTCAGATTCTTCTGTTCTTCCTAAAAAAATGAAAATCCAAAAAATGACATGCAGATAATAACAACGAGAGTCAGCCAGTAATATATATATATATATATATATATATATATGAAATAATATAACAACTACTGATGAAAATGATATCCAAATAATGATTGAAATGTTCTGATTGCCCAGCCTTGAAAACAGAATGAAATTTCCTTCTCACAACGCAACGCAGACGCAAACATGGCCAAGATGAAGTTGGTGCTACAATAAATTGTTTTGTCTACTTGAAGCTGCTGCCACCAGAAAAGTTTGGGAAGGTCCCTATTTGGGAAGCCATTGTCTGCGTGTAGATCACAAACCCCACATTTCCATGGTAAGGAGGGAAAACAAAGCAGGCGCATGCCCAGCGCACCGTGATGCTTTCGAGACCTCCGCCTTGATCCTGACGCACGACTGAGTCAGCTGGCGCGCGCGTTAAACATACTAACTCCCGGCGCATAAAAAGAGCGCACATGGCTCCATCCTCTGTTCAGCCTGGGAGCCTGAGAAGCCAGGAAGCACCAGGTAAAGGAGTGGAGGTGGCACATGTTTCCAGCCAGGGCAACTTGACACCAGGTAGGAACACGTTTTTTAAATTTCTGAATTATTAACCACAAAATAAGACACCATAGCCATTTATTGTGATTATACATCTTCTCAATGTTTGCCATTAAAAATTATTTTAACATGGAAACGGAAATTAAAACAGGTTTCACACTTCTGCAAGGAGATTTTTTAAATTACTTTTTAAATTAAATTAATTGTATTTATTATTTATTTTTATGCTTTTAACTTTTTGTATTCCTTATTTCTAAATGAATCCAGGCGCTTGATAAGAATGTGATGATGCTGAGATATTTAAACTCAAATTGTTGCAGATATTGTTGGTCTCAATGGACCTGAGCTGACCTGATGTGTTTTGTGACTGGTTCACCTTGTTGGACTGACAGACTGGTTCATTTTGAACCTTAAAGTATTTGTTTGTGTGACT
The DNA here is from genome assembly GCA_016785235.1 of Pseudorhombus dupliciocellatus. Classification (NCBI taxonomy): domain Eukaryota; kingdom Metazoa; phylum Chordata; class Actinopteri; order Pleuronectiformes; family Paralichthyidae; genus Pseudorhombus; species Pseudorhombus dupliciocellatus. The sequence continues at coordinate 2,206,062 of JAFBJW010000041.1, read as the reverse complement.
GTTGTGTTATTATCCAAGTGGTACAGCTTGTTAACTCATCTTACTACAGTTCACATAAAACAGCCTTTTCCATTTCTTACACCCTTTTTCCATACCACACTCTTACAAGTGTCTGTGGAAGTGTTTGGTTTGAATCCAGCTCTGAAGCACAGACATGCTAATATGTGCTGGTGTTGTGTCTCCAAAGTGAAGAAACACGATGGAGCTGAAACTTTTGTTGAAGAAATTGGGCACAATAATCCGCGCCATCCTCACCTTCCTCTTCGCTCTGGTGGTCCTGGGTGTGATGGTCTGGGCCTACGTCGATGGCTTTCAGCTGGTGACCTCCAAGTATGGAATCATCTCATTTGGTTTTTATGGACTGCTTCTCTCCCTCCACGTGATGGTCCAGAGCTTCTTCGCCTTCATCGAACACCGGCGAATGAAAGCCCGCACAGACCCGTGCACCTTGACCAAAACCATTGGCTTCACCATATCAGCCTACCAGGAGGATCCCACCTATCTCAGAGAGTGCCTCAACTCCATCAGGGCTCTCAAGTATCCCCATGAGCTGCTGCGCATCATCATGGTGGTGGACGGGAACTCAGACGATGACCGATATATGATGGACATGTTCAGAGAGGTGTTCGCAGACCAGGATCCTGGCTATTACGTGTGGAAGAACAATTATCATACGTGGGACCCCACCCAGGCTCAGCAGGATGAGGAAACGGCCACCATGGGCTCAGTGGGGCATCCTGATTATGTTGCAGGAGAGGATCCACAGAGAAAAGAGGTAGAGCACCTGATCCAGAGCAAGAGATGCGTTTGCATCATGCAGAAATGGGGCGGCAAGCGGGAGGTGATGTACACAGCGTTCAAAGCTCTTGGATCGTCAGTTGACTATATCCAGGTATTTCCATTACCTCATTTATTTCCATTTATTAAAAGGAGAATGAGAGCGTTTGTGTTTTTTAATGACACAAATCTCTTCCTCGTGACTCAGGTGTGCGACTCAGACACTAAGCTGGACCCCCTGGCCACCATGGAGCTGTGTAAGGTGCTGGAGAGTAACCCCAAGTACGGCGCCGTGGGAGGAGATGTGATGATCCTCAACCTGAAAGAGTCCTACATCAGCTTCATGAGCAGCCTGAGATACTGGATGGCTTTCAACATCGAGAGGTCCTGCCAGTCCTTCTTCAACTGTGTGTCCTGCATCAGTGGGCCTCTGGGTGAGTGTTCCCTCAAAGAAGCAGCCGAAGTCACGCCCTGTGTTGTGGTGTTGATGCAGCCCATCGTAACTTCTGCTTTCTTGACTTGCTCCGTGAAGGTCTGTACAGGAACGATCTCCTCCAGCAGTTTCTGGAGTCTTGGTACAATCAGAAGTTTCTGGGAACTCACTGCACGTTCGGTGACGATAGACATCTCACAAACCGAATGCTGAGCATGGGCTACGCCACTAAGTAAGTGCATTCCCATTGTCGATACTGAAATGACTAAAGGCTCAGTAAACCTCAGTTGATTTCAGTTCTTACTTCTGGTTTTTTTTTTAAAGATACACGGCTCGCTCCAAATGCTACACGGAGACACCCGGTCAGTTCCTGCGCTGGCTCAACCAGCAGACTCGCTGGACTAAGTCGTACTTCCGAGAGTGGCTCTACAACGCAATGTGGTGGCACAAGCACCACCTCTGGATGACCTACGAGTCCATCATCTCGGGTATTTTCCCCTTCTTCGTCACCGCCACCATCATCCAGCTGTTTTGGACCGGCTCTCTGTGGGACATCCTCTGGATCCTATGCTGCATCCAACTGATCGGGCTGGTCAAAGCAGCGTACGCCTGCATCCTGCGCAGAGACGTGGTGATGGTGTTCATGTCCCTCTACTCGGCCCTGTACATGACGAGCCTGCTGCCTGCCAAGTATTTCGCCATCATCACCATGAACAAGAGCAGCTGGGGGACATCAGGCCGGCGTAAGATGGTTGGGAACTACATCCCCCTCCTCCCTCTGTCAGTGTGGGCATCCATCTTGTTAGGTGGGCTTGCGTACACAATCTACAAGGAGAGTCAAATGGACTGGTTCACTCCAGCTAAGATTGAAGAGGTGAAGTTTTTAGTCTTTGGCACCGTAGCCTACATATGCTACTGGCTCCTGATGATGTTCCTCTATTGGGCATGGTTCCGCAGGTTATGTAGAAAACGCTCACAAAAATACACAGTGAACGTGTGAGATGAACTGAGAAGAATTCAAATATTGTCTTTTTTTTATCCTTTGATTTCTTTTATTTATTTAGAAATGATAATTCACGAAGATACTCGACTGACAAACTTAAGCGGAAAAATGGACTGGAAATAAATATTGCTGATATTTATGAATCATCCATACTACATTTACACAAAGCCTTTTCAGCATGTGTGTATTTATATATAATTTTTGATTTGAGTGGAGTCGTGGCACATCTCAATGGAACTATGCTGAGGGCTTTCTAGCTCATGCACTTCTCAGGTTTGTCTTTGTCAGTTGACGACAGGTGAGCCGGCCTTCCAGTAGTTATTTATTATTCAGTTCCTAATCATGCAAAAAACTGCTTTTCACTTTTTTCACTTATTTAACGCATTGGGATGAAAGGGTGCTTGGGCTAAATGTCCATGTACGTGTGTGTGTGTGCAGGCTGCATCGACAATACAAAGAACTCCTCTAGGGATGCGTTACTGTGCCAGTTAAATTACGTGACCTTCACTTCAGCACTGTTATTGTTATTGCACTGGACCCTGGACAGGACTTTCTGCGGAGCGGCACATTTCTTTGAAAATACAGGAAATTGCAATCATGCTATTGTGCTATGGGACAAATGCACAAGCAGATAACAAGAACATGTATTTTTGAACAAGGTGGACAATGATAATGATTCTGTGGCTGAAGACCAAAGCATGGAGTCACTCATGAAACAATAAGTTCAGGGTTGTTTTTTTTTTTTTGTTAAATATTATATTTAGATACTGTACTCCTGTTCTCTGGATATGTGAAGTGCTTTGTGAGATGAACTTTTTGTGTTACAGTGGGAAAATGGAGACTGCCAAGTTGTTTATTACCTGTATATTCTCAATATATATATATATATGCTGTAATGGCTGGAAATAGTTTGAAAATGTGAACAAATTGAAGATGAAAAATAAAACATTTTTCTAACATGCACAGTTTTGTTTTGTTTTTGTGTTTTACTCTAATCACTAAAAAAAACATTTATATGTGTGACGTCCCATTCAACACCACCATTTTATCTGTTGTTAATCTCAGTAATTAAGCGTAACGAAATTTAAGAATATGCTTTGAGTATTAATCTATTTATTGAACCTAGGATATTGTGATTTTTCATTTGTTTGAATTTGAACATTATAGAAATTTAATATATTAGTCTAAAATTCGAATGTAGATATCTTTGTTCCTAATCCTTTTATCACCACCTAACATCACAACAAAATGGAAAAAATGTTTATGCAACATCAAGGATGGAGTTCTTGCTAATGTATTTTGTGAAAGCAGTAAAAGAGGGAGTGATCCCTGCTTTGTAATGATAATAGAGGTTAGTTAGTTGTTAAAGGAGGGGCAGTGCTTCAACAATCCCATTGATGTAGGATGAAATAAACAGGGAATTCCTCATGTCATAACTGGTGTTCCCATTTACACAAACAACAGAATGGCTCTTGACTAGAAGAATTACACCCAAAGACAAACCCTGGGGTTGTCACAGTAGGTGTGGAGGAGCATTCTCAATGGAAAAATGTACCTGTGTGGGAAAAAAAAGTTCTGAACCATTTGAAAAAGGAAAATATAAACTGACGGTTTTGAGCCAAACAAGGCGAGACGTATGGAGCTCAGTCTCAGAAACTAGAATTTCTTTTGTCAGATTTGTTTCAGTAACCAGATGACATTTTTACTTTGCCATTTTTTTCCACAAAATAGAACTATTAAACTTTTTACACTTTGTGTATATTTTGAAATCACAATAGGCTCTTAAGATCTCTCTGGAATGATGGATGCTTACTTCATAATGGAGTATTTTCCGTGATCTAATGATATTTGAGTACTTCATCTCACACTGTGGAGCATTGTCCTGCATCAGTGGAGTGAATGAAGCCAGGGCAAACTTGACTAGAATATTCTGTTTGTCGAGAATGGCCCTGATCTGTGCTCCTTATGATATTGACACACTGTTGTCGTTACTGTCACTCAATTGTTCAAACCTAAGCAATTCCACAAGAGTCTCCACAGGAAACACGCGGCAGAGATTACACCATCTACCAAACTGCGTATCTGTCACATCGTCAGTGAGTCAAGACCTCTGGCAGCGCCTGAAACAGGCCATTATAGGTCTGGCTACTTTTTCTCATATGAGCAAAAGTGTCTGGGTTTAACATTACTCATCAGATAGAATTGTGGCAGCTGGATCTGTCTCTAATGCATATTACGGCCAAACTGTAGATATCAGAGCTCTGAGATGATGTAGTAGAAGACACCCCTTTCTTCATTCAACAGAGCTTTAATGAGTCAGAGAAAGGAAAGATAGAGGGGGAGAGAAACTTTAGGAGCACACCAGAGGTCTGACGAAGTCAAACATCACTTCCCCTCGAGTCTGTTTTCAATTAGCCTGTCCTCCCCCACCCTGTCTGGGCCTCCCTCCCTGATATCGGAGGACGGAGGAACAGCCTCAGCTGGCTCACATGTCGGGGCACACGTTTGATCCGGGATGGGAGGCAGAGGTTGGGGCCACAGTGTTGTGTCACCTTCCGAACTGAATGCTTTGTGGTCTTAGTTTATCTGAGCTGCTCGTTTAGTAGGGGAGCACATGTTAGGGAGGAGGAGGATGGGTTGAACTGACACTAAAAGCTGCAGTTTACAGTTTCTTTGTTGACGTCTGTTCTGACGTCATGATGAATACAAGGTGATAAGTGAGGAAAGAAAAAAGGGGAAGTATAGGAAATCGTTAGGCAACTATGGGAGTAATTATATATATATATTTTTGTCTGGCTAACATTTTCCATGACCCTTCCAGTTTTTCCCAATTTCTCTTAAGGTTCATATTTGAAGAAACAATCTAAATGGGGTAGAAATGAGAGAGGGAACCATTCCACAGAATAAAAGGAGCTTTCCATTAGAGCATCCGGTTATTTTTGGCACATTGTATTCGAACAAATGAAGTCAAGGGTGTTGACCACGTCTGCAGGGATATCGCTCCCGGGCAGCTACAGCAGGCCCACTCATAATGGTGGAGCTGCCATCATTTACTGGAACTTGCGCAAAAACCCAGTTTGAAGTTGCATGCCAGCGGACACCAATCAGAGCTCAAAGCTCTTCCCAAACTGTCTGAGGTCACTATATGAAAAGCGGAACATATGTCTTCGACTTGAAGCTGAGAGTTGTTTTTTAAGCCTGGAGCATCACAACAATAAGCATCTGGCTCTATTCTTATAAGATGCAGTGTTATAATGGTGTCATTTTGAAAATACTGAAATGGAGCAGTTATTCCTCACATCAACAAAACCGTCCGAGTATTATCTGTTGTGTATGTTTGACATCTTAAATGCAATCTTCCGATTGAAGAGCATTTACATTGCTCGTGATGAATTTCAGCCAAACAAGTAAATAAGTAATCCATAACTGCCTGCTACCATTGTTGTGGGTGTACAAGACCATGACCATGGGTGAAAGCCTCAAATTGTTTGAATGTCACAATGCATCACAGGTTGCCCTGGTAAACGGGCAAACCAGTGGAAAAAAATACATGCAATCCTCTTTCTGGAATGACCAGTTGAGTACTGAGTCATGTCTGACTAAATTTAGATTCTCCACTCGTGCTTTATAAAGCTCACAGATCTCTGTCTGTCCTCACAGTGCGTGAGATTTGTTTGGAGGAGAAACACAGAATGATCCTCAGAGGAATGAGTTGGGTGAGGGAAAACACTATGCTACTCTACAAGTGTTTCATTTATTTAAGTAGTCATACAAGTAAAGCACAAATATGAAAACCATTGTTTTCAAGCATATGCTAAAATGATGGGAAATACATTTGGTTGTCAGGTCATTTGTAGAAGAATAGAAAGATTGACAACAACTTCACTTAAAATGATGAGAGAATGAAATATGAAAATACGAACCCTGCACATGAAAACCAAACGTCCACAAAATAAGTTGAATGATTTCCTCTTTAACGGACGAGTGTCTATGATGGACACTGAAACGCACCAAAATCAATAAAGACAAGGCTTAACATTTGCAGCTTTAATTAATATGAGTTTGAATCAGATATTGGCAAAAGCTAATCCAAGATAAACATTTAACGTTGCTGAAATCCATTAAAGAGGAACGTCGCTCACATTAACATTAGATTCAGTGGTAATGCATTGAAGACCTGATTGTTATTTTACATTTAATGGTTGAAATGACATTTTTCCTAGACCTCGGTGTTTTCTTAACTCCGAATAACATAATAACACATTCTGCCTTGAATACCGTTGATGTGGCTTTAATTAAGTTATTAGTTCTCAGACTTTGCTTTTGAGAGGGAGAGAGGGAGGTGCTGTGCTGCAGCTTCCTCGTACCTGGAACCCGTGACCACAGATACAGTCTGCTACTCTGCACCGGTCAGAACAAAACAGGAGGTTCCCAGCAACTATGCATCAATTAAAGAAGGAGTGAAACACTGGGTTTAAGAAGAGCTAATGGGTACATGACTGTTTGCTGCGTTTTGTCTCATTGACTGGACATTACAGTCTTTACACATGCTGTTCTTTCTCTCTGTAGACCGACTGCTTGGATCTTAATCTCATGGCCAATAGAAGGAATGTCTACATTTCTACTTCATTTTCTCAGCGCTATAAATTCAATTTTGTAAAATAAAGACAAACATTAGAAGCTTCAATCTTCGATCTGTATAAAAACTAAAGATGTGAACAGAGACACAGACTGGGGCAGCATAGATCAGAGTTAGTCACAAAGCCAAGTCATGTAGTTGAGCTGCCTCTGTGGGACTGACGCAGATGCTGTGGTGTGATACGTGATTCCTGAACACTGGATGGCACGCCATCCAAAATCCCACGCTGGGGTGGAAATGAAAGGCGGCTTGATGAGGAGTCAATTCTACGGGGATACTGTGGGATCTGTTCAGGGGAGGCTTCAGTGTGTGTGTCAGTTGTGAACACAGTAAAAGAATAATTTGAAGAGTCATTTGTAAAAGAAGATCTGCAGCAGGGGGTAAACATGTCACCGCTGGATGCGAACACAGAGGAGAGACACAAGGACAGAGATCCACACAATGCCACAGTTGAAGATGTCACCTTTCCCAGTCAGAAACTACAGTGAGGAGCTAAAGTAAACTGTACGTCTCAAATCATATTTATAGTAACAGTTCCTCATATTCTTTCTTCTGATCTTTTTAAAATTTTATTTAAAAGGATCAGTGTGTCGGAGGTAACATTTTATATAACATATGAATAAAAACGGAATTATTAATGTCCCACTATTAGATTATTTGTGAGAGCAATAGAAGGTCAGGATAAATGTTTTCTTTCGAAACCACAGAAGGAAAGGGAGTCTATTTGTGATGCAAAGTGTTTTTTGTCAGCAGGACACGTAGCTAATTTACTCAACAATGTTGGGGGAATGACACATTGGGATGATAATTAATTTTATTTTTGTTGATTTCCAATGGAATAATTCTGGGAATTGGATAAAAAAAAATGTAAAAAATACTGGACTTTTGGTGGAAATCTACTGAATACCATTCTGGTTTGAAACTGTTTTGTCACTTTTTGTGTTTATTTGGCCAAAATGAAAAGTATGTTGTTTTATGCTTTCAAGAACAAGGTTAAAAGGAATATTCAAAGAATATTTTACAAATCTACATTGGTATATTTTACAAATATTCAAATAAGCCATATGTGTGCTGTGCACATTGAAGAGGATTGTTGGACATTGGAAGACATATGGGATTTATTGATCATCTTATTTTATTTATAGAATCACCTTTTTTTTCTTGCACCTCTGTTGATATTTGTCACTTCAAGCACTCACTCGCATTAACATATTGGCAAATATACAGCATGACTGAAGAGTCACAACTTCCCCATCACATGTGACTCAGTTTTGGGAATGTTTGTCTTTTTCGTTTTAGAAACCAAATATTCTCCATCCCACAGCAACGTGACACAAAGCGAACCAACCAAAAAAGTTGAATGCAAAGGCAAATTGCATATATCTGGGATGAGACGTGTGTGTGTGTGGTGCCTCCCTGTGGTCACTAGAAGTACTCAGTGTTTCAGGTGGTTGGCTGCGTGAACAGGTGGGAAGAATTGCATTTATTAATTTAAATGTCAGTTTGACCACAACCATGGATATTCAGTCGGAAAGTGAATGGAGACTTGTGTGGGTGTGTGAATGAGTGAAGTACACCCATAGCGTAAAATCACTACAAAAGCTATATACTGTAAAAACATTAATCCCTACCCTAACACTAACCCAACTCCCCCTAACCCCAACCCCCCCCCCCCCCCCCCCCCCCTTGTCCATAAAACAGCCTCAGTATTCTACATCACAATCATCACAACATCAGCTCCCTGTGGAACTCTACTCTGCAGAGAAGCCACTCATCTGTGCCCAGCACTGGTGCTGACAACACCTGTCACGTTCGTCCTGTCATTTTACTCAATGCACCTCCAGTTGGATGAAGAAGCAGCTGTTCTTTACTACTACTGAGAAAGGAGAACGATGATAAATGTGCTTGTTCTGCCCTCTGCTGGTGGAGAGAGGTGACACACAGGGTTTCTAAACCAATGACGTAAGGCTGAATTGGAACCAGAGGCCTGGTGAAATTATTTTATTTCACTACATTCACAACATTTCACAACATCCTAGCTCTCAGGATCGTGAATGTTCACATCCATCAGGTGTGTTTTTTCCTTTGACAAATGCAGAGTCCTGGTGCAGCCAAAGAAAAGAGGAATCACTATATATCTAAAACAAGTACTTCTGCTGCAGATTATACATATATATAAAGCTTGCATTCGAACATTCATTCCACGCAGTTTACACTGTTCATCTCTTACCAGAGGGAGAGGAACAGCAGCAGCAGCAGAGCACTTAAACAGGCCATGTGGAGCACTGACAACGGGGGGAGGTGGCGGCGGGGAGGAGGCGCAGGGAGTAAACGGCCTCCTGGGAGAAGAGACAGGTCGAACATCTCCTGCAGCTCTATGTGGCCTACCACAACCTGGGGGGTCACTAGAGAGAGAGAGAGAGAGAGAGAGAGAAATGATGAGTGGAGGGGATGAGGTGACTTTTGGAAATCAAAAAAGTTATAATTCATTCAAATATAAAAACAATTTTACTTATTTTACCGTAAAATAGGGGGATGAAGAAGAGTAACTAACAAAAATGAATATTATACAAGAGAAAGAAGAAAAGAATGAGAAAGAACGCTGGATCCTTCATGCAGCAGAGTGCAGGGAGAATTTACATGAATTCCTAATGCAAAGATAAATCTATATTAACACTCATGCATGAAAATGCACACAAAGATACACTTATAAAAGTCATCTTCTCATTAATCTATCTGAACAGATTCTCCATAGTTGGATTTTATGTAGCACGGCCCTTTAGAACGGTTAGCTCAGATAAAACAATATTTTCTAGATTTAATAGCATTTTTCTGCAGGTTTTTAATGAGCTGTGTTTTTGCTTGATTCCAGTGTTTAATAAGTACCCACGAAGACGTCATAGAGAATACATTCATCTGTTTTTTTTTGTCATCTCCTGAAGCATTGCACAGGCAGCACTTTGGCTGCTAACCCTCCTCCACGGTTTCTCCTGTCCAGTCACACTTCCTGTTGATCTCCTCCATGCTGTCTATGTCTGAATGACAATCTCCCTCCCCCCCCCAGCTCTCAGGTGCCCTTAATGGTTCACT